>CAVNYN010270219.1:0-32025 GCA_963692815.1 Nyctanthes arbor-tristis
TTGAGTGCAAGAAACAACTTCAAGGTCGAACATGTAAAAGGGAAGTTAATGTCGTTGCTCATGAGCTAGTATGTTGTGCTCATTCTTATAGTAATTCATCAACATTTCTTATGCCTTGATGTACGGGATGATTTTTCATCTAATGAAAACTAATATTTTCCCTTCCCTTTAAAAAAACAAAAAAAAAACATATATATAAGTAAGGATGTTGTATTACTCACAAATAGTAAATTGTGCCTTTTTAGTTAGACTAGTCAACCACACGTGAGATGCACGTGGTCTTGTAAAAAATTTTGTAATTCATTTGTTGATGTATACTATTGACGATTTCATCTCTATTATCTTATTAATTATTTATTTTTTTGTCATTGCAACTTTTTAGCCTCTTTGAGAATTTTCTTTTAGACGTTGAAGAAAATGTTAAAATACAAAGTTCTTCTATTCGAGAAAAATCTTTTATAAAATATTTTACAAAACATGATAATCTCACCATCTTACCCTACGTAACTTTTCCCTCAATCACATAATATACATGGACAATATGGTCAAAACTCAAAAATCACTCTTTGTTTGTAAAAGATTTTTCACAAATAGAATTTTCCTAAAATACAACTATAATGATGGTGATGTAATGAAATCAAAATTATGTAATGTAATTATTATATAACGGTTATGGGTTGTCCAACTCCGCTGAATCATCAACCCTCATATATATAGCTATGACCAAATTTATCGTACTTAAGAAATCATGTCGGACTATTTTCTTTATGGAGATTTTTTTTTGAAGTATAATTACAATCTACATCATAACAGTATAAGTGCATATAGATATATATTCTACTGAAATACAGCGCACAAAAATCAACAGTACAAATGAAATGAAACTCCTATAAAGGAAATTACAAACTATATATAAAATGTAGATTTTCATTTCAACCAATAATAATGCTTCACGTATAAGTGTGTGCTTCTCAAAAGTAAATGGTCTCTAAACTGTCTGTTTAGTTAGATTATTAGGTAGGTGTGATCACCGTTTCAGGCTTTCAGCTCCCAGAGAACATTTATTTGCGCCTAACAGTTTAATTATTTATTTATTTTTGACGAACTAACAATTGTATTTTAATTTAGAAAAACTTTGTCATTATGCGAAATTAATTAATTAATTAAAAAATATTTTAATTTATGATCAATGAATCAGTAAAAAATTTATTAATTTATGAAATCACATGTATTTAACGAGACTAAAAGGTTAATTAATTGCATTCCTCCCAGCTCAATCATCAATTAACATATGCTGATCAGTAAACACACATTAAATAAATTTAAACCAATAATAGATTCATTGCACCAATCTGTCTATGTAGTAATTAAATAAAACTACGAAGTCAAATAGTACCATTGAACAAGTAAATAATGACTATTTAAATAAACACACATCTTTCAAATATTTATATATATATATATTATTCCTAATAGTAGTATATAACTTGAAGTTCCATAATAATGAATTAATGACGTCCCATTTGGAAGGAACATAATAAGAATCTTATCGATGACAAAACATAAAAATAATTCACAATAATGTTTTGAGCATATATGGTAATGGATGCAAATACAAGGAACGTCAACTTGTTTCTATTTTGATTCTTTCTTTATAAATAAAACGTATTCATTTTACCAAAAGTAGTGGAAACCATGTTCATAAAAATAAGAAATTATTTATTTTAACAATAGTACATAATGACTAATAACTAATAACTAATAACTAATTAGAGGACTTTACTTACTATGAAGGTGACGGTGACTTCAAATTCAAGCTTAACAAAACGTGCACTCAACAAAATATAGTTTATATTAATTAATTAATATGACCAAATAAGTTATGTTTTGGGACAGACCACTTATTTGTAAATTAATTAATAAATAGTGGCATCTTTCTTCAAGCATATCATCATATATGTATCCAATTACTTTGGCTTTATATTATTTTATTTTATTTATGGGAATTGGAATAATTTGACATTTCTCCTCTAGTTGGTTGGGTTTCTCAATCACAAGTCTTATATATGGGATGAAGGTTCAAGAATTTGTTCATGGGGACAACTCAGAAAAAGAGAGATTGAACATTTGATTTTATCGGCTTCTTGAATGTGTTCCGTCTATAACCGATCCTCAAGGCATCTTTTATCCGTTTACATTTTATTTGAATAAGACGAGATATCCAATTGATATTGACGTCAAATTTATTTATATATTTCACCATTAATAATATTTTATGCATTTTTTGGTTTACTAAGCAACTCTTGTCAACCAGTAGTAATAGATTAATTTTATACATGGAACTACTTGAAAAGCCTGTTAGACAATTTAGAGAAACACGCCAACCTTGGATTAGGTGTTCATTTTCGGCCACTAATTTTTTCCATTGACATTTTTCTCTCAACATTAATATTACTCTTATAGCATCTCTAATAAAAATCAATATCAAACGTCTTAGGTGTATATATATCAAAGAATCTTGATATTACACTTAAAAAATCCTCTAATACAATAATGTCAATGTCGTATATTTGGCAAGTTATAATTAAGTATTTTGAAAAATAGAGTGAGAGAAATTGTTTGATTGGATAAATTCTCCATGACAATGTCAAGCATTTAATATGCTAAATAAGTATTTTTTTGACAATTGTCAATTTATTCCATGACTATGACTATACATTAGAGATGCTCTTAAGAGGCTGTTTGTTTCAATTTATAGTAATTGATTTATAAAGAGAAATTATAAAGAGGTGAAATGAAGTATGTAGATTTAATAGAAATTTGAAATTTGTGGTTATAAATGAATAGTTGTCAAATCAGTAGTATATAAAATTATAATGTATTTTGATAAAGAGGATCAAACATGATCTATTATTGATCATCCACTTTCTAAAGATACTGAAATTTAGCCAGTGTTATAAAAAGTATGAGACATACAAAAAAGCCGAAATTAGGTCTTCATTTTCAAAACTAATAAGTAGGTTTTTTAGAACACTAGATTTCCACTCGATACATAAAATATAATAAAATTGTGTTTGTCAAATTTAATATCATAAAAAAACTAAAAAACACGACATGCATGTAATTAATGTGCATCCTACTTTTACAAGTAGCATACAATCAATTCTTTATTTTGATGACATAATTTTAAATTATTGTTATTAGTCTATCGCCATCTTGTTGAACCAATAATTTTTTTATTAATTCTTATTTTTATTTTTTTAAATACAATAAAACCTGATAGCATAATTCTATATTAATTTCACACTCGTGCATTTACAGACATACTATGCTTCACACCCATGCATTTCACAGACATATTATAGTGACAAAGTAAAATATAATAGAATAGGAGAACAAAAAATCATGAAATTATACAATCAAACAAAGTAAAATTGAAAACCATTAGGTAAATATGAAATATATCTAACTAAAATATAATACGTATATAGAATCCCAAAATAAAAATATTAAATTAAATAATTAAGAGGAAAAAGATAACAATAAGGAAAAATATAATAATAATATTGAAATCTAGATTGATATATTATCTATTTTCATATAATTCAAATCCATTAGGCAAATATAAGATACGTCTAACTAAAATGTAGTATGTAGATAGAGTTTTGAAATAAAAATATTAAAATAAATTATTAAAAGGAAAAATATAACAATAAGGAAAAGTATAATAATTGAACCAATACTTTTTTTTATTAATTCTTATTTTTTATTTCCTTTAAAGACAATAAAACTCGATAGCATAATTTATATTAGTTTCACACTCGTGTGTTTCACGAACATACTATACTTCATACTCATGCATTTCACGGACATATTATGCTGACAAAATAAAATACAATAGAGTAGAAGAACAAAGTAAAATTGAAATCCATTAGGCAAATATGAGATATATCTAACCAAAATATAATATGTAGATAAAGTCTCAAAATAAAAATATTAAATTAAATGATTAAAAGGAAACGTATAATAATAAGGAAAGTAATATTGAAATCAAGATTGATATATTATCTATTTTCATGTAATTCAAACTCATTAGGCAAACGTGAGATATATCTAACCAAAATATAATATGTAGATAGAGTACCAAAATAAAAGTATTAAATTAAATAATTAAAAGAAAAAGTATAACAATAAGGAAAAATATAATAATAGAATAATGATGTCAGCAAGTTAATTTTTTAAAAAAGTCAGACAATGAGCAGAAAAATTATTTCTAATTGTTCTCGATAATCAAATTGAGTCAGACAAACTCTACTTATATATATAGATTAGGCAAATATGAGATATATCTAACCAAAATGTAATATGTAGATAGAGTCTCAAAATAAAAATAATAAATTAAATAATTAAAAGGAAATAGAAGGAAAAGTATAACAATAAGGAAAAGTATAATAACAGAATAATGACGTCAGTAAATTGGTTTTTTAGAGAAATTAGACAATAAGAGGAAAAATTATTTTTAATTGTATCTAACAATTAAATTGAATCAGATAGACTCTACTTATTCGAATTTCCTCTTTCCACATCATTTTTAATTATTTTTGTAAAATTTTTTTTCTTTCAACTCAAAAGCCCCACTGTTTCATGATAAAAGCGCGTGCCATGGAGATGAGCAAAATTCATCGTACTCAGCTTTTATTTGCTCCAGTAAAAAAGGTATTTGTGCATGTCAAGGCAAATGATAAGTAAGAGCAAAATTCATCGTTATTTGCGCTGCTGAGCTTGTTTGATTCTTATTATTTTTTATTTTATAATTTTACTTACTATTAATTTGACATTTAATTTAATAAATGATCAATTACAACTATATATTTTAAACTTTTTTATATTTTTAATACATATTTTATCTCTCTCTTCATTATAAATTCCCCACATTTAGACAAATAACAAAAATCAAACAAGCTCTTAGGAGTGTATGTGGCATGTCAAGGTCAAATCAAGAGAAGAATGGGAGCTGGAGTCTCATTTTTAACAAATGTTTTATCATATGAAATTATAATAAATTAAAATGTGTGGTGAAATAGAAATTTAAAATATGTTATAATAGTTGAATAGTTATTAAATCAGTAATTAGTAAAATTATAATATGAGAAGATAACGAGAAACAAACAAGCACAATTCAAGTAGAAGTCCATGTTCACAAATCATTTGTTTATATTTTAAAATAGAATATAGTCAGATCAAGGTGGGAGAGTTACACATTATGGGGAGTGTTGGGCAATGCTTGAAAGTGTTCAGTTGGGGGTGGATCAGGGATTGAGGAGGGTGGTGATTGAATCGGATGCTTTGAATGCCATTTGTCTAATCTATGAGCCTGAACCCACAGCGCCTGAAGGTCCACTTCTGGAGCGGATTTCATCTTTAAGTTAGAGGCTGGATGAATGTCAGTTGTTAGCTATTAGTAGGCATGCTAATAATATTGCACATACATTGGCTAGATACGCCTTTGGTTGCAATCTTTATCAAACTTGGGTGATGACACCCCCGGCTTTTATTGTAAATGCTTTACATCTAGATTTGAATGAATGAATGAAAGCTTTGGTTTCAAAAAATAAATAAATAAAATTAAACCTACACATTGTATGACACTTAGAGCTTGTTTGATTCTCATTATTTGTCCAAGATATGGGAAAATTATAATAAAAAAAGAGGTAGAATGTATATTAGAAATATAAAAATGTTTGAAATACTTAGTTGTAATATTAAGCAGTTGCTAAATTAAATGTTGAATCAGTGATATATAAAACTATAAATTGAGAGAATAATGAAAATCAAAACAAGTTTTTTTTTATTTTTTAATAGAAATAATTTGTGAACGGAGACTAAAAGTGATTATAAAACACCTTAAATACATAATTCGTTTCAAATCGACACGTTGTTTTTAATTCAACTGGGTTTTAACAAAAATGGACACATTAGTTTCAATTCAATACACAAAGGGTAAATTTCACAAAATGTCCTCAACCTCTGCAAAAGGTAATAATTTCATTCTCAACCATTTTTTCAAGTATCTAGGTCTCCAACCTTTCAAAAAAAAAGCACATTTATGTGCATATTTTTAAAAGGTTGGGGACCTACATGCTTGAAAAAAAGTTATGGATGAAATTGTTACTTTTGTAAAGGTTGGGGACCTTTTGCGAAATTTACCCTATACAAAAATATTAGTAAATTAATTTTGTCAAATAAAAAAAAATAGAAGCCAAAACTCATGCATGGCATTTTATTGTAATGTTATTTAAAAAAAAAACAAAAAAAGAGAGAGAAGAAAAGTAAAGAAAAGGATGAACATAGGTATGAAAAGGGGTGGCTGTTACACTACAACAAAATTTGTTTACACCATGGTAACTTATAGAGTGTTTGGTTAGACCACTAGATTATAATCCGCCACACGACATTATTTTATTAATTTCACTTTTTTCAAAAAGTCAAAAAGTAAAAGTCAAGTCACAATTGTTTACTTTTTATAAAAAATAACCAATAAAATTTCCGCCACATTGCCATTCCTATTTGCAATTTTCTCTTGTAAGAAAATAATATTAGTTAATGTATTAAAATTATTTAAAAAAAAATATATATATATATATATATACACGGCACGTGACTCAAGCTCAGCCGAATCCTATTTTTAAACAATTTCCGTTTTTTTTTAAAAATCATATCACCGCCTCCGGTTACGTGCCTCGGAGAAGAGAGAGAGAGAGAGAGATGGCGAGGACGGAGGGATACCGTTACAGAGAAGTGCTCCCGTTTACGGCGATGATAATGGTGGAATGTACAAATGTTGGAATGAGTACTCTCTACAAAGCAGCAGTATCCCAGGGTTTAAGCTACCATGTCTACATGCTTTATTCTTATGGAATTTCAGCTCTTCTCCTCTTTCCTCTTTCCTACCTCTTCCACAGGTTACGTTAACCCCAATTCATTCAATCCAATCAATTTCATCCAAGTTCATTTTTAAAAAAATTTTCCCTCAATTTTATTTTATTAATTGCCTTATCAATTTCTTCCTGCAGGAATACACTCCTTCCTCCATTTACTCTGGGCCTCCTTGCTAGATTCTTCCTCCTCGGACTACTTGGGTAAAGTTCATAAATTATTAATTTTTGGGTTTATTTTATATATGCTATTTAATTTCTGCGTATACGAAAATGTACACAATTTGCAGGTTTACAGCTCAGATTTTGGGTTATAAAGGAATTGCTTACAGTAATCCGACGCTTGGATCCGCTATGAGCAATCTCACACCGGCTACTACCTTCATCCTTGCCCTTCTCTTCAGGTTTATTAATTAACTAATTTCTCCACCACTTCTTTTCTGTGGCTTTCAACAATATATCCTCGGACCTTTTCAGATATTTTGCGGCTATTTGATTCTCTTTATTTATATGGTTTATAATGAGAATATATAATAATGAGATAAAATAAGTAGTGTAGATATAATAAAAATTTGAAATTTGAAATTATAAATGAATAATCGTCAAATTAGTAAAATGTGTAATGATAAAAAGAATCAAACAACCTCTTTATTTTAGTTGCTATTAATTTAGAGTCCGTTTGATTTGTGTTATAATTAGATTGTGTTATAATATATTTTAAAATTTAAATTTTTGTGACATGTGTTTTAATGCGATTAATTAAATTTTATTGAAAAGTGAAAAAATATGATTTAATGTGATAAAATTATAATAAATTTATGTTAAAACACGAATCAAATGAGGCCTTATTCAATTCAATTACTATTATTTAATTCGCGGGTTCCACGTTTTCAACTTGCACCAACCGCCATCAAATTGAACAATGAACCTCACCGTTTCTTACAAGTGGCAACTACCGAAAACGCATTCTGCACTCCTCTGCCCATACGTAAATGATCAAATAATATTGTCAACAGTACTTTTATTGAAAAATGTAAAATTTCTGTTGATATTTACAATTGCCGTTACCTACACTTATAAGGGCATCTCTAATATATAGTTATAATTATAGAATAAATTTATAATTAGTAAAAAATTACTTTTTTAACACATTAAATATTTAATATTGTCATAGAGAATATCATGAAAATCAAGAAATTTATCTCTCTTTCTTTTTTCAAAATCTATAATAATAACTTGACAAATACATAATGTTGACATTATTGTATGGGAAGATTTTTTTAATATAATGTCAATATTCTTTGACACATATACACCTAAGACATTCCATTTTAACTTTGTATTGGAGATGTTCTAACATACTTTTTATCAAGGTAAAGTAGCCTTATTGGACATGGAAAAATTTTCAATTGTGTCAATCCTAAGTCCTAACAATGAGAATTAAGACAAGTGATATATCTTAAGGTCTCAATTAATCAATTAATTGGTCCCTTACAATCTATACTTGTCAATAATTTGGTACTTTTAAAGAAAATTACTGCAAGTATGTTTGTATCTACTACAAGGGTGCCTAGTGAAGAGAGAGAACTAGTGCAGTTATGTTTGATAAGAAAAAAAAAAAAAATTCTATTGCATAAAAGTTTGTATATATATATATATTTTTTTTTTTGCAATCAAAATTGAAACAAATAGGAATTAATTAGTAGTGACGAATGAGTGAGCTAGTATGTAACGTAATTAAGTTTTACGAATG
Organism: Nyctanthes arbor-tristis; assembly: GCA_963692815.1. Classification (NCBI taxonomy): domain Eukaryota; kingdom Viridiplantae; phylum Streptophyta; class Magnoliopsida; order Lamiales; family Oleaceae; genus Nyctanthes; species Nyctanthes arbor-tristis. The sequence continues at coordinate 8,689 of CAVNYN010270219.1, forward strand.
TATTGGCATCGTCAGCATATTCTTCATCTCTTTCACTATGAAGAGAGGTTAGAGGCAAGAATGTGCATTTCTGCTTGAAACGATCATTAATATTGAATTATAACTGGTATGTGTATGTTTGTGTGGTGTTAGAATGGAGAATTTAGCATTGCGAAGCATAAGCAGCCAAGCGAAAATTGTAGGAACGTTGGTGTCAATAACTGGTGCTTTAGTGGTGATCTTGAACAGCGGACCAGTAGTCATAAAATTCAAAGTTGCTCAACAATCACCCTTTGTTACAAATTCATTGGACAGTTCTGAATCGAATTGGGTAGCAGGTGGTACTTTTCTTGCAGCCAGTTACATTGTAGTCTCCTTTTGGTACATTTGTCAGGTACACCATAATTCAATTATTAGGATGAATCTAATTAAACTGCACTAATAACATGAAATTTTGGGGTTTAATTAATTAATTAATATATTCTTTTTGCAGACTAAAGTTGTGAAGGACTACCCTGCCGAATTAGTGGTGGTTTTTTTCTACAATCTGTTTAGTTGCATTGTTGCTACACCTGTTTGTCTAATAACAGAATCAAATTTAAGTGTCTGGAAGGTGAAGCCTAATATAGAGTTGATTTCTATTTTATATTCGGTAAGATTTTTACATCTTAACATTTTACATACATATGACAGGTTTGTTAGTTTCATCTAACATATTGATTCAACTTTAATAATTAGGGAATAATTGGGTCAGGATTTGGAACCATTGTTCACACATGGGGCCTTCGTGTGAAGGGACCCGTATATGTCGCATTGTTTAGGCCATTGTCAATTGCAATTGCAGCAATCATGGGTGTAATTTTTCTAGGTGAAAATCTTTATCTTGGGAGGTACGTAGGTGCACTACGATTTATTGTGTGTGCATTTTTCTTTTATTAAGGTTATTCACAAACTAATGATATATTGTTATTATTACTACTTTTAATCTACTGCAGTGTCATTGGATCAATAATTATAGCGATGGGTTTTTATATTGTGACTTGGGGGAGGACAAAGGAAGATGAAGCCCGTGAAAAAACGGAAGACTACAGTGCTGAATCATCATCAAATTCAAATGTTTCCCTTTTAAAACATCATTTTGGCTCAACAAAACAAGAAGGTGTGGTCACATAGGCTAATGTCACGTCCCAATCTCACACTCCACATCAAACACGCTTTTGTGTGTGTGCGTGCGTGTTCAAACTCTTTGAAAATTCTAAGCTAATTGCTTTTGAGATATTCCGAGGCTATTGAAAAGGACTAATGTTGATATTTCAACAAAGTTATGTAATTTTCTAAAGGATAGTGTACACTTTTTAGTTTGCATTTTTTCCGCTTTTGTATCCCTAATGACTTATTATTAATTTATTTCTTGGATTTCCAATTTTCTTTTTAGAAAATTCATTTATACTTCTTTACGAGTATAATAAATCAGAAAAGTCATTCATATAAGCCTGCACCTAATATGATACTTTGACTATTTTGTCACGAGTTATAGACTAAAAATTTGTCAAAAATTTTTATCCAGCTACTAGTGGTTGAGCTCCCTCGCCAAATTTTACTTGCTTATTTTCTGTCAATTTGAAATCATTCCTTCTTCTTTTGCTTCCTTTTTTCCCTCTTTTTTATAAGGGAAAGATAGGAGAAGGGAAGGCAATTAGGGAAATGATGAGTGCCGAGTTGTGCTCTCACGTCTGCAAACTTTAGCATCCAACCATAATAGATTAAGAAAATTTCTAAAAAGAGGCAACATCTCCTCTTACGGAGAGTGAGGAGAGATTACACACATATGGCCCCCTTGTTATTAGCGGATCACGGGGACCCTCTCCAAAGACGGACCAGTTGATTAATACTACAATTTGAATCACTACATTACAATTTGAAATCATGCTTTGACATATAAATTTGACTGATCCATAAGGAATGTATGCTATTGTTAGTCTAGTCAATTTCTCACCTTTTCGATTTAGACTAATATTTTAGTTGATATTTTCTAGAATAGGAGATAAGATTTTGGTGAAAATGGACAATCATCTTGTACCACAACGAGTCCATCCAATTCAATTTTGGAAAATTATATTACCATCATGAATTTTTATTTCCACACCACATTATAAATATGCCACGGTTAAGAGATATTTTTAATTAGCACACCACTATTCATTTACACGTATACCCATGAAATTAATTATCTATAATCAATGTATAAAATCATAATAAAGATTTATATTCCTAAATATAATATATCTAACACAAAATAATTGTTTTCTATTACATTGTTCGTAAGTCAAAATATATACAAATTAGATTTTAAATCGAAACTCTGAACATGAACATTAATTTGAGCTAATTTTCTAGTGCAAACTACTAATACAAGTTTGTATGTAGAGTTAAAAAGACAATCTCTCAAACTTAATTCAATAGAATTCTAAATTATTTATAACTTTCCAAATTATATTTATTTAATTAATTTATTTAATTTAATTAATTTTTTTAAAATTGAAATTGAATAACAAAATATTCCAACCTTTTTTTTTTGTTTTGCAGCATAAATATTCTAACTTTTCAAATAACTCAAATATAAATATATAGATTTTTCAAAACTTCTAATTTAGAACAATTTGGTCCTACAAAATTGAAATTAGATTTTAAGTTAACAAACACTATTTGTTTATTATTATATTTTTTATTTCAATTCAGTCATGTATTCTTAAGTAATATTATAAATCTATTTAGACTTTATAGAAAGCAATATATATTAAAATAAAAAGAAAAAGTTAAAATCATTCTTCATGAAACGACGTCTAAAAGTTAGGTACTAGAATGAAACTGTAAAGAAAATAAGTCTTTAAAATCTAAGGTTGTCGAGTCGTATTATAAATCAAAATTGTGGCAAGTGATTACTAAATAAAGGAATTGAAAAAAAAATAATTATTAAAAAGAAATCAAATTAAGATAATTATGATTGTGGTGGAAGAAAAAAAGGATTAAATTTAACAAAAGTTGTTAATGTAATTTTAGCTATGGATATTTAAGTAAATAAAGAAAAAAATTTAAAATATAGTGTTGAAATAAATTTGTATGGTGAGAATACAAAGCCCTTCAATTTTACGCACAAAATCCATACAATCGTTAATGCGAAAGTCCTAGACCGAAATCCCGTTACAGTTTAGTAGGAAATCATCTTTAACAGATGTCTTATTCTTTATTTTATGAAAAGTATATAAAAATATAAATTAGGTAATTTATTTTCAAAAGTGCCACCAGGCATACATTATGGTAAAATTTGTCTCAACTAATAAATTCTTTTAAACAAATTATATAACATTTGAGCAATTTAAAAAATTTAATAAAACTTATTAAGAAATGTCCACATGACAGACGATGATGTAGCAAAACATTGAAAGCGATACAAATTAAAGAAAAGACCACGAAGAGCATTTAATTATCTATGTACTATGTTCTTTATATAGTCAACAAACCTTAATAAAAGAAATAATGGTAATAATAGTCTAATAATTGTTTCCACATACGTTAACAAATGATGATTAATATAATTGTAATATTAAAATTTACTGTTACTTTTACACACACACATATATATATATCGTTTCAATTTATAAGTTGTTGATTTGAACAACAATATATTAATTGGAGCATGTATGGAAATAAAAATTAAAGATATATTCAATAAAACATTTTCTCATATGCGGCGACAGCCACCAAACCGGAATATACACGAAATCACGAGCATCGAAGTTGAACAATCGTTTGTTATCCAAAGATCCATCAGGTTTAAGCTTGATCCCCGTTATAAATCGGTTTAAGATTACTGTTTTTTGTTTCGGAAATTATGAAGACGGCTAAAAACTTTCAGATCTGGATGGATTAACTGTTCGAATTAACGGCGGCTTTGATGGGGGAAGACCAGTTTAATAGCGTTCATTTTAGCTCGGGGAACTCTTCTCATTATTTTTAGATTTTTTTTTTAACTTCCTTTTCTAGATTGCCCAACGTCCACATACAATTATTTCTTTTCCTGATGATGTTGAGTTTACTACATCGTTAAATATTATGCAGAATTGGGCGGTGGCCGGAATAGTGTCAGCATGCGGCTGAGGGAATTCTGGATTTGGGGAGGGATGATTGTCCATTTGTCTTTTCCTTTTATCTTTCTTCATTTTCTTTTATTTATTTGTTGGTTGGCTTTTTTTTTTTTTTTTTTTTGGTGGAGGTGGGGGTTTGAGGTGGGGCGTGGCGTCTTACTCATTTTTAAAAAAATAAATGTAGAATAAGGGCTAAAGAGTCTTTTCGACAAGATACTACCGTCCACCAACGAATCCATTTTTTCATTAGGCTCTGTTTGGCAGGCAGCCAGTGGTAAGCACAGTAAATCATTCCACTTAAACCAACAGGAGTGCTCCATTATATATATATGATGACCCCTCATAATAATTTTTGCCTTGTCCTTTTGGAAGCTGTAAAGATCGTTGTTCACGTGTATATATATTGCCCAACTCGGAGAGAGTTGATCTCAAGATTCCAGAGTGAGGAAGAGAGATGGATCGCACAGGGTTCTTTTACAATGAAGTTCTTCCGTTTGCTGGCCTGGTTATGGTGGAATGCGTAAACGTAGGGTCGAGCACAATATATAAAGCAGCCGTGGCAAAGGGATTGAGCTACCAAGTTTTTGTGGTATACTCTTATGCAGTTGCTGCAGTGTTTCTCTTACCGATTTCCTACCTCTCCTACAGGTCAAGCCTTATTACTCCCCACTTTTACTATTTTTGTGCTTTCAGTTGGATTAGATCTTAAATAATCTAAATCGGCCCAAAATTTTCTCCAGGAAAACGGCTCTCCCTTCATTCAGTTTTGGTCTAGTGGCTAAACTTTTTTTCCTTGGACTTGCCGGGTAATTACACTACATTTCTAGCTTTTAATTTGCAATCTAGAAATTATTTTTGATGTACAACAGGATTCTTGAAGTAAGGCGCCGCAAATGATTGAGAGGAATCTCGAGCTTAGTGTTTAGTGCTAATTAATTAGAAGAGTTGGATTGGGTTTCTCCCATTGGTTAGCTTCAGAGTGTTGATTGCTCTCATCCCAGTTTTTATTGAAGTTATATTTTTATTTTTGGCTGTGCTCGTGCTCCTTCCACCAGTTGCTTCTTTTTAAAGAAAAAAGTAAAAACGTGGCTGCGCTCGACCTTTTAATACTGTCTGTGGGTGGAAGAGAAGCCATATCTTGGCTTCCGATGTAGAAATAAGCTCATCTAAACATGCTTATAATATTGTTTCAAAAAAAAAAAACATGCTTATAAGATGAATTGAGGAAAATATTTTTCCTCCAGGTTTACAGGTCAATCCATGGGGTACAAAGGAATAGCTTACAGCAGTCCAACACTTGGTTCTGCTATGAACAATCTCACACCCGCTGTCACCTTCATCCTTGCCGTCCTCTTAAGGTATTATTTTCCTTTTCTTTTGGCCGTTGATGCCACTATGAGATTATTTGTTACTTCCTATGTCCCATAAAAATATACCCAGTTTAGTCCACTTATATAAATAAGGTTGAAAAGTTAATTTCTTTTCCAAATATACTCTTAGTCCAATTACTAATAAATTTGTAATACATTAAATTGAATTAGTCTTGACTAAAAACATATTAGAAAATTAAGTGTAAATTTTATATTTTTAACCACATTAATTTACATTTTTTAATTCACAAAATTAGTTGATATAAACCTATGGGACGGTATTTCCTATTCACAAATTCTTTTGTGCCCTTTAAAATAGCTTGGATGTGGCCAATAAAGCAAAATTCTGGACCTTTATCTTTCTCTAATTATAATAATAATATCGCCTAAATAAAAAATGATATTCTATTGTGTATTTTTTTTTTTTTTTTTGTTGAAAGGAATATTCTATTGTGTATTGGTGATAAGAAGTATGGGTGTGATATGTCTCTTGTTGTTGTGGGGACAAAATAGGCTAAAAAAGTCCTTTTTATCCAATCTCGACAGGTAGAAAAAATGAGGCTAACATTTGTCACTTAATCTCGAATGTATAGGGCGCACAGGCATTTGTATCCCCAAAATAAAAAACCAATAATGATAACAAACAAATAATCAAATGAAATGGTGGAGATTTAATTGAAGTTTGAAATGTGTGGTGATTGTTGAGTAGTTATCAAATCAACAGTCATATTATGGTAGGTGAATTTATAAATGGAAAAAATAAATGCTTTTATCATTTCGAAATTCTTCTGTTCAAATTGTTCTAATACCAAAATGGAAAATAATTCTTTTCATCAAGTTCTTTGAACAACCGAAACCAAGGATAATTTTGTATCCTGATTTCTTTCTTGTCATTGATTATTATTATTATTATTCGCTTAAAGAAGTCTAGGTCAGAGTGAAACTTAGAAGTCCCAAATTAATGTTCCATCACAATTCGCATGCTCAAAACGATGCTTGCTTTAATTTCAATTGTATATAATCATGGTGCAATTTCATTTTATTATTTGGAAGGATCAAAACCTAGTCTTGAATTTTGACATGTCTCCCATCGGGATGATGTTAGGATGGAAAAGTTAAGGCTGCGAAGTGCAAGCAGCTTGGCGAAAATTGTAGGAACAACAGTGGCAATAATAGGTGCCTTAGTGGTGGTCTTCTACCGTGGACCAGTGCTCATAAATATGCATGCCATAAAAATGCCACTTGAGAGTCCAATTTCATTGCAACTAAGTGACACAGCTACTGATTCAGATTGGATACTTGGTGGTTGTCTCCTTGCAGCCAGCTATGTTTGCGTCTCCATCTGGTTTATTTTGCTGGTAAGAAGTTCAGCGTAACTCAATTTAATAATAGATTTGTGTTAAGTTTACTTTCAGCCACCAAGAGTTTATCACCTCCATTTTCCATAATTTTTGTCATTATCTTATTTTGCAGACTAAAATTCTGAAGGAATACCCAGCACAAATAGTGGTTATCTTTTTCTACTGTATATGCATTTGCATTATAGGTGCGCCAGTATCTCTAATTATGGATCCAAATTTAAGTCTGTGGAAGCTGAAACCTAACATTCAGCTGATCTCCATTTTATACACGGTAAGCCTATTGCACTTGAACTCTGCTTTTAGAAAATATAAGCAGTTTTTATTTAATCTCATCATCTTTTGATCAGGGAATAATAGAATTGGTATTTGCTACCCTTGTTCTCACATGGGGCTTAAACATGAAGGGCCCCATTTACGCTACGTTGTTCAAGCCATTATCTATTGCCATTGCAGCAATCATGGGTGTCATTTTTCTTGGCGATAATCTATATCTTGGAAGGTACATGGACGCTACAATTCATTTCATGTTAGCTTAGTATTTCTTCATTGTTGTTCACCTTTAGATTCTTGATAAACTGATCACATACTTAAAATTTTTTTTTCCTTGAATTTGCAGTGTCATTGGATCTGTGATTATATCCATTGGTTTTTACACAGTGACTTGGGGAAGAACTAAGGAAGAGACTATCAAAAAATTGCCAGAGTATAACGTGGATTCACCATCCAACTCAAATGTCCCTCTTCTGAAAAACCAAATTGTTTCAACCAAGCAAGATGATGCTTGATATTGCAGGAAAGTGCTCGTGGCAGTGTTTTGTGACGTCTATTTATTGTATTATTATGTCTTACCTTAGATATTGAATAATCCCAAGGATATATATATATATATATATAGCATTTGTATGCTCAAATGGCCAATGTTTTATACGATATTTGCTGTATAAAACTAAAAAGGTCGAAAGGCGGCCTTGCACCAGACCGCAAAGTCAAGGGGTCAATGCTAATGTTGTGATTTGTATAAAAGTTTCATAAGCCCATCTGTTTATTGCCAGTGCTGGATAAATTTGTGTAATTACTTCCAAACATGTCAAAATTTATTTATTTTTCTAAATAGAGTCCTATATATCTTGATCTTTATTGCAATATTTTTGTGATGAAAGAATAAAAGTGCTATTGACTCACTAATGGTCAGTGGAAAAGAAGTGAAATCAGAGAAGTCCTGACTCCCACTTGGTGTAATGTTGTTTGGGATACCTTCATCTGGAAGCCAAATACAATAAATGATAGAATGGAAGCTGGGAGGGTTATTTGGCGACGTAAATATATGATAAATAGACACAACATCAGCAAGGTTTTTTTTGTAAAGAGAGTTTGAATTGTGATGAAAATCTATTTTGCATTACTGGGTGGTCATTTCATATCATATATAACAAGGGGTGGGTAATTAATAAGCAGCAAGGTTTTGATTGATGTGCCATTGCCAAAAACCAGATTGATGATACTGCTCTGATCAAAGAAGGTGGGAGGGAAGGCTGTACTGTTCAGCTTCTTTATGGCACCAACAACCAGATTGATGAGCCAAATATCAGGCATGGCCATGAAGATGATGCTTATTAGCCTTGTTTCACTCTTTTCCTTTCTCTTCCGTGTTTTTTTTTTTGTCTCTCTATTCTTGGTTGGGCTATTGCCAATCTGTAATCTTTTCCTCTTCTGCTGTAGGACAGGACTGCACCAAGGCCCACCTGGCCTGGTGCGCTTTTTGCACCCGTTTGACTTTTCAGAATAAAACTCGGCCCTGTTGTGCTGTAAAAGGAAAAAAAAAAAAAAGGGCTACTTTAACAAGTACCAAGAATGTCTCACCACCTTATCAAAAATCAGGTCACTAATTAGAAATGTCAAAAATCAAGTATTTAGAATGCTTTTATTGCACATATGCACATTACATATATACATTTAATAATATATAATATTATAAAATATATTATATTATAATATATGTATATATATATCTCGTATTTATATATATTGCTATATATATGAATTTTATCCGATGAAAATAGAATGTTTCATTCATAAATATTGGGTTTGGTCATGGAAATTCAATAAATCAAATTCCCTATCCTCATGGTTTGAAATTCTCTCTATTTCTACTTCTGTTACCAAGCTGAAGAGCCAACGAATGCCACCGGAATTTGGGCTTCAAGGATTATGATTTCGGATTTGTATTACTGCTTGTGAATTAGAGGCCGTTGATGGCCGGGCGGTGATGATATGCATCAAAGGCTATGTGACCTTTGTGGTAATGAGGGTGGCAGGTCGGTATATAATTATGAAGATTTTCAAATACGTAAATTTATGTGGTTTTTAGCGAAATCTTGTTGTAACTAATTAAATTGCAACCGTAACATGATATATGTGTTTATATACAAAATTAGATTATCGATCCCATGTGTTTAAATTAAACAATTGATCAATATATTGAAAAAGAAGTAGTAGGTTTCAGAGGAAATACATCTTTTTGTAATTTGTTCAATGTGTTTTATGTTGCTCGTTCACTTCTATGAGTGTCATGCAAAACGTAGCACAAATTATTGGAAAAATACAAAAGTAGGGTGATGGACTCACTTGTTTGTATTTTTTGCTTCTTCTAGATTTATCAAGTGCTCTTTTGGATTTTGTATTCATGAGTTCCTTTTATTTCGAAAAATGTAACATGTTCATGGTTAGTTGTGTTTATTAAATTTATAATTAGTGTGTAACCTAATTTCTGTGATACTGTTTATCTAATGCCAATTGGATATGTTAGGTCACGGGATCTAACAATTGTTGCATTGTTGAAGAAGGCTAGTAAGCCAATAAACGATAGACATCTTTATCAAGAGGTCATGAACAATAATAAATACCAATATGCAAAAGATTTAATTTATGTGTGCGGACATAATAAAAAAGGGTGCAAAGATTCACCTACAAGTGCGAAGGCATCAAGAACAATGTTGTAATAATTTCTAAGAGTTTCGAATTCATTTCAACGAGATTATTGATCATGTATTTGGAATGATTTGTATATTATATAAGTTGAGCAATAAGGTATTTGCTATACAAGTCACTCCCCAATGCTACTATAAATTAATAAATATTTTTCTTGAATAGCTTGAATTTCTAGTTATTTGGAGCCGACAAGTCATTCCCCAATGTTACTATAAATTAATAAATATTTTTGTTGAATAGCTTGAATTTCTAGTTATTTGGAGTTGACCTATAATTTTACTACATTGTCATCTACTAGTCCATTGCATTATCAATTAATTTTATCTATATAAGGACGTAAAATTGTTATAAAAAGGTCAGTCAGAATCCATTATCATATATAATCTAATATCATTACAATGAACTTGCATTATGCCACTCACAAACTAAGATGTGAGATATATTGAGAATGAAAAATAGTGCAACAAATTTTCTTAAACATCACGTGTAGGATTGTGATTGTTATTAACAAGCTATTGTAGAAATGAATTAGTCATGAACTAGAAGGAATGCAGTGTGTTTCTACAATTAACAAACCCCTTAAAAATTGATGTCATTTAAAATGAAAAAATAAAGGGAAAAAAATTACATAATAGTAAGCTTTTACAAATGTAGAAAAGAAATGGTTACAAATTTGTTAGAATTTGGAACGAAAATGGAATATAGCTTAGAAAATGGAGGATAATCATTCTAACTTAATTATCTTGGTTGATTTTGTGATGTTTGAATTTGAAAGTGAAAGGACGATAATTTAGGGATTCAAATTGAAAGAGAAGCTAAAATTTAGGCCCTTATTTTTAGCATGTTAAATTAAATAACTTTATTATGGTATGAGTGTGTATTATTATATTATTTATTATTACACATAAATAGTAAAATAAAATAATATGATATTTGACTAGAATGAAAAAATTATAGACAAGAATGAAAAAATTATAGACAAAAAAACATTGGTTTTGCAAATAAAAAAAAGTCACCTGATTTTGCTATTATGAGTTTCAAATACCATTCTCCTTATAATTTTTCCAAAAAAAAAAAATATGTTAGTGCTGGTGTTGGTGTGTGTTTTGGGTTTGTTGGGGGGGGGGTGGGGTCCATGATTCATACTTTGTATGGGCACCGCACGTCTATGTTAAAGACTTGATTGCAATTTTCACTCAAAGATCTAAATTGCAAGATGACATCATTTTAGTCCCTTAGAGCATCCATCTCTATTATAAAAGAGAATATTCTATTGTTTTAGAGTGTCTTTAAATTTAAAGAGTAAAAGTTTTTTTCTCCAGTAATTTTCTAATAAACTCTTTATTTTTTTTGTCTTTATTTTACTCTTTACAAGAAATATTTATTATATTTCATCATTTTAATTAATATATTTATACTATTAGCTATTAATAACCAATACAATTAGTTGTGATCTTACTAAACCAAAAAATAAGCATTGAAAGTTGTGGTTAAGGCTGTGCATCTAAACTGGAAAATCGAGAAACTGAACTGATTTAGGCCGGTTTGGTTCAGTTTTTTGGGCTGTACGGGTCGGTTGGCAGGCTGTAGCTGGCCGAACTGAGTTGGTACAGTTAGGTCTGCGGGTTTAGCCGGTCAAAGTAGCCAAACTCGAGTTTTAACCGAACTGGGATGACCAAAACCCGTTAAAACCGATTTCTTTTTTTTTTTTTTTTTAAAACATGTTTCACAGTTAGAGACGTGGTCTTAGATAGAAAGCAAAAGCACGCTCACATGAAAATACCAATCTCAATTTTCCAGAATTCAGAATCATTTGGCACACTCAATTGACAAGTCACAATTGAAAGTTGAAACCTTAATTTTGTTGGCTCCCGTCTTCCCTTCCGTTGTCGCGGCTTGTTTGTTAGACGTCAATGGAGAGGGGAGAGTGTGTATGTGTGAGTGTGTGTGTGATTGTGTGTGTTATGGAACTATAGAATTGAGAGAGACGTCAATGGCTAGCTGATGAAGCAGATGATAGTTTTTTTTTTTTCCTTCTTTTATCTCCTTTCCTTTTGGGCTATAAAATTTGGCCCAAATCTATAAATTATAAAAGTAGAAGAGTGGTAGTGAGCCCTTTTGACGTTTTCCAGCTCAAAAATTTGACCAATTTTTTTTTCCTTTGTTTTTTTCTTTCTTGGATTGTTGAATATGCATTATATCAACACATTTGGAGTGGATCCTGCATGAATTGAATTTGGCTAAAAGAACACGAAAAGTGGGTCAAAGGTAGTGTAAGTGGGCCAGTATATATTTGGTGAGGAAAACAACAGAGAAAACGTGTATAGCTTCCCATTTTTCCAATGCATCTCTTCTCCCACACGCCTTCGTCCTTTCAGTTCCCTCGTATTTCTCCTCGACAGCCGAATTGTTTCTAGCAATGTGCAATTGCAATTGATCCTTACAGAGCACATTCTTCAAGAAGCATTGGTGGCTAGCCAACAAATCTAATAACTGTGAGAGTATCTTCAATGCATAAAGTCCTTCACCATGGTCCAAAAAGGAGATAGAAAGAAAGAAGTTGATTATTTTAATTGAATGTTTGTGAAAATAGGTGTAGAAAAAAAGGGAGGGAAAAGTGAAAAAGATGATAGAGATAGATAGAAATTCAAAAATAATGATAAAATAGTAGTGGTAAAGTCTTGAATGAAGGTCCAAATTTAGACCTTACACGAGATACGAGGGAGGAAAAATGAGGAATAAGTAGTGTAAATGAGAGAAAAATGATTAAAAGAAAAAAATAAATTAAAATAAAATAGGAAACATGTGGGGTTGTTAAATTTTGTGTGTATCTCTCTCCTAGAAGACTTCAATCAAAGACCGGACACATTGGAGATGCTCTGAGGTGAGGACATCCGTTCGAATATTATCAATTGCTATTATCAATTTATCATCTTCCACTTCACAGTTGACACGGAACCATTTACAAAGTGTTTTCAACTATCTGAATTATAATCTAGATTACAATCTGTTATGTGGCATTATTTTATTGGTTGTTTTTTGTAAAAAGTAAAAGATTGCGGGTTGACTTTTACTTTTTAACTTTTTGAAAAAAGTGAAACCAATGAAATGATGCCGTGTGGCAGATTATAATCCAGATTATAATCTGGGTGAGTTGCCAAACACATTGTTAACCTCTTTTACTTCTTCAGTGCACTGGGAATCAACTTCAGAGCATCTCCAATGGGGTAGTTCAAAACTTGGGTGGTGTAGAGGAGAGAGATAGAGAGAAAGTGATTATTTTAATTGAGTGTTGGTAGAAAGAAGTGTAGTAAAAAAAGATAGGGAAAAGTGAAAAAGATGAGAGAGATAGATAGAAATTCAAAAATAATGTTAAAATAGTAGTAGTAGAGTCTTTGAAGAAGGACCAAATTTGGACCTTACACGAGATATGGGGAGAAAAAGTGAGGAAAAAGTGGTGTAAATGAGAGAAAAGTGATTAAAACAAAAAAGAAATTAAAATAAAATAAGAAACATGTAGGACCGTTTAAATTTTTTGTGTGTGTCTCTCTCTTGGAAGACTTTGTTGGTGGATCGTGTGCATTGAAGATGCTCTTAATAGATCGAAAAGCCATTCTTCAGTCGGCATGGAGTCAATTATCATTGTCATCATTCAGTCTTTTTTTGCCACCTTTCTCAATAATTTGATCATAAATAATCTGGCCTTCTTGCAAGCACATCTAAAAAAAGTTGTTTTTTCGTTTGTTTTTATTGTATTGATCTTGGACTTTTCTTTTGGTTTTCATTCTGTTTTTTGAGTTCATTTGGGTTTTTCTTTATCGACAGTGAAGTCTGAAGATTGAGTTCAATGATAAAGATTGTGTGTTGCTTTCTGATGCTAACGGATCGAAGTGGGTGTGAAGGTATTTTGTTTATGAAGCTCTGGGAATTGGTTCAAGTCACAGCATTCCACTTGGTACTTTTCGGCCTTTTCGCTATGCTTTCCTTCAATTTCCTTACCTGTAATTTCCTTCAACCGATGTGTCTCTGTTAAAATCAGCTAAAGACTTTTCAACACTTGGGTTTTTATCTGACTTTTGCTATAGCCCCTGTTTCTTTGTGAAATATCATATAACCTTTTGGAATTTTGGTTCTTTGGGAGGACATTTTTTAATTTTATTGCTATTCTTTTTCATTTAGATTGAAGATACTAAATTTCGTTAACTGTATCAATTAATTTCTTCGAATTTTAGAATATGTAAATATTTATTGAATGACTAGGAATTAGGACTGAGTAACAAACATAAAAGCTTAAGAATTTGAACTCATATTGAGCATGTGATCGATAGAAATCTGTGGGAAGCTATTAATTTTCTTGGCAATAGAATCTGATTTTTGAAATAGGATCTACTTTTGCTCTGGAACACAATGTATGCATGAATTATTTAATTTGGCTTGAGTTGTTTGTAATTTGGTGGATGGACAAAGGTGAAGTTGAATTTGTGGTAGAATTGACGTGGAAGAAAGATGACAATATTCCTTTGTTTTAGAAATGAGAAGTTGTGCATTTGCTGGGAACAGGAAAGTATTTCCAAATCTTAGGCCATGCCATAGTGGTTAGTCAAGGCTTTAAAATTTCATACATCAAATGTGTTGAATGCCCTGTGTTTCTGTTATTCTCCGATTGTATATGTCTATTTCCTTTTTTATTCTAGAATTGGGAATCAAAAACTATTTTTTTGCATGGTTTTCAGAGCGATTGCTTGATCTCGCATCTCAGGTTAATAAAAGTGGATAGTTTGTTGGTCTTATAGACTATGGTAGAAAAGAAAGCTAAACAAAAGCACTTGCTGGTAAGTTAATGGTTTCAAAATTATAGGATGTATTTTATATTTATACCTAAACTATAAGCATTATTTAGGTATATACAACTTCCGTGGCCTATCTTGAATGATTTTAGCAAGGAAGTTATACCTGATTATTTGTTTCTAATAGTTTTTGATTGGTACCTTTGGGACGGCATTGGAAAATATACGTGATATTCCTTTCTTTCTTTTCTTTTCTTTTCATTTTTTATTTTTTATTTGTGGTTAATATATGGATTTTGATCAATCCATAACAGCTTGCTAAATATTTGTTTAGACTTGATTTCACTTTTCACAACCTTTTAGAGAGGTTCAATGAAGAACTTTGACATATGAGAATGGTGAGAAGCACATTATTCTTTTCCTAGAGTAGAGGTTATGGTAAAATGTCTCTGTTTGGATAATAAGTTATTGAGATGACCTTCAATTTCTTATGATTTCTTCTCTTTATCTATGGCCATCCATTTAGGAATTGCAGGATGTTGCACGGGGTTTTGTGCTAAGCTTCCCAGTTCTTATTGTAAATAAGTAGTTGGCTAGATGTATTCCCAATAAAATTTGCTTTTAATTTGTGAAGTTTTTTATCGGAGACCAAGCAATAAGGTACCCGTAAACAAGGGCTGCTGGCAGAAGATTTCTACTTTTGAATTTTCATGTTCTTTCTTTTCCTATCTCTTTTCCAGTTTTTGTTGATGGGGCAGTTATGGTGATTTGGGAAGGCTGTAATAGTGAGGAAGGAGAAATGGGAACCTGTTTGAAGAGTTCTCCCATTAGATTTTGCTCTAGGTATGTGTTTCTTATATGCTATTTGATTGTAAAGGATAGGTATTGGAATTAGGCTTAATTCTTTGTTGATGAGAAATATTGATACTGAGTTGATGATTGCCATCTAAAGGAAGAAGCCAACAGCACCAAGGGTTAGATGTAACCATGGTGAAGTTAAGGGAAAGAAGTTATTAGTAGTTGTATATTGTTATATTGCATCTTGGTCCTTGTACTTTCTTATATCTCCTATTCTAGTCCCTAATTCTGTTAGATGCTAGTTGTATGAACAGTTAGTTAGTTTGCTGTTTTTACTCAGTAGATATAAGAACAAGAGTCTACGGTACTTGTTAGATTTCAGAATATTCAGTAATAAGAAAATATCTTTCTCTCTCTTCTCAGTTTTCTTCCTCTCGTAATATGGTATCAGAGACCTTCGAAGCTTTAGGTCTTCAAAATTTGGGGTTTTCTATGTGAATTTGGAGTTTCCGTCGTGAATCGCCTGAATTTCTTGCTTAATTTCTGTGATTATTGTTTCTCTCTATTGCGATGGCTAAAGGCACAGGAGTGGGCAGGGGATCTACAATTGCTGGAGCAAGTCATGTAAATCCTTTTGCGTCTTTGGATTCTGGTCAAGGTATTGCTACTGCCACAGGAGTTGATGATCCGAATAATCCATACTACCTAAGCAGTTCTGATCATCTAGGTCTGAATCTTGTCTCTAACATTCTTACTGGCAACAATTTTAATTCTTGGTTTAGATGAGTAAAAATGACGTTGATAGCTAAGAACAAGTTGTGCTTTGTTGATGGTTCTGTGTTAAGACCTAATAATACAGATGGAATCTATAATCAGTGGTGTCGTTGTAATTCAATGGTAATGTCATGGATCCTACATGCTATTTCTATGGAAATAACCGAGAGCATTATGTATATAGAGAATGCCTATGATGCATGGAAGGATTTGTATGATAGATTTCATCAGTCGAATAGGCCTAGAGTATTTGAATTAAAGCAGATGTTGAATTCTCTGACTCAAGGAATAGTTGATGGTAGTAGTTATTTCACAAAATTAAAGTCTATGTGGAATGAGTTCAAGGAGTTTAGGCCTGTGTGGTTGTGGAGGTATAAAGGATTGGGCAGAATCACAACAGCAAGACTATGTGATGCAATTTTTAATGGGCTTGAATGACTCCTTCAGTCAAGTTAGAGCTCAGATTCTTATGATGGAGCCCTTACCTTCCATTAATAAAGTGTTCTCTCTTGTGATACAAGAGGAAAGATAGAAGAATATGACTGGTATGCCTATATCCCCTGTTGCAGCTGCTGTTAATCAGTCTGTGCATAGAAAGGACAAAAAGTGTACTTATAGTAGTGCACTAGGACATGAGAAGAAAGATTGTTTCAAAAAACATAGTTATTCTTCTGGTTGGAAACCTAAAAATAAAAGAAGTAGAGAGTCTAGCTCTGGGGGAATATCAAGGTATAAGCCTAACTAGAATTATGTTGGTCAGAATAGTGGAATCAGTACTGATGCAAAACCTTCTGCTAATCATTTAACAGCAACAACAGAGACTTCTACAGATGGAGATCTTGGTTCAAAGCTTACAATCAGTCAGTGCCAACAACTTATCAGTTTCTTGACAAATCAGTCTCTTTCAATTAACAATTCAGATCAGCACTCTGCATCAAATTTCACTGGTAAAACTCATTTAATCCCTAGTGGTGCATGGATTTTAGACACAGGAGCCACACATCATGTTTGTCATGATTTGTCTATGTTTGTCCCTTTGATAGTTCTATTTCTATGTGTTATTTGCATTTACCAAATGGAGGAAAGGTTAAGATAGAAAATGTTGGCACAGTTCACTTGAATAAGAAGATAGTACTTACCAAGGTTCTGTATGTAACAAGCTTTCATTATAATTTGGTTTCAGTTAGCAGCCTAACAGAGGATGCCTGTTGTTATCTGATATTTAATTCCCAGTGCTGTGTGATTCAGGATCTACAACAAGCTTCTCAGATTGGGAAGGGTGAGAGGCTTGGAAATTTGTATTATCTGAAGTTTGGGAAAGATGGTTCAGAAATAAAGTCCAAATCTAGAGCTCAAGCTGCTGTTGCTGTCTCTGAAGACTTGTAGCACCAGAGACTAGGACATCCCTCTTTTGTGATCAAACAAAATGTAGACAATTCATTTGTGTTCAGGCATAGGCAAAATAAAGATTTTCCTTGTAATGTTTGTCATTTAGCCAAACAAAGAAGATTGGCTTTTGATTGTAATAACAATCTAGCTGCTGAACCTTTTCACTTTGTACATATGGATATTTGCGGACCTTTTAATCAGCTCACACATGATGGATTCAAATATTTCTTAACAACTGTGGATGAATGTCGTAGATATACATGGTTATTTTTGTTGAAACAGAAATCTGATGTTCTACAGATAGTTCCTCATTTCTTTACCATGATAAACAATCAATTTGGCAGGACTATCAAAATGGTGAGAACTGATAATGCTAAAGAGCTTCAATTTACAGATTTTTTTAAAGAGAAATGTGTGCTTCATTAATTTTCTTGTGTCCAAAGGCCTAAGCAGAATGCTGTGGTTGAAAGAAAGCAACATCATCTATTGAATGTGGCAAGGAGTCTTCTGTTTCAATCCAATCTGCCTTTAAAGTACTGGGGAAATGCAGTCTTGTCTGCTACTCATCTTATTAACAAGTTACCTTTTCCTTTGCTCCAATTTAAGTCATCTGTTGAAAGGCTTTATTGTAAATCTCCTTCCTACAATCATATTAAAGTCTTTGGGTGTTTATGCTATGCTTCTACTTTGTTAAGTGGTAGGCATAAGTTCAGTCCTAGGTCCATTGCCTGTGTACTTCTTGGCTTTCTACCAGGAATGAAAGCCTACAAATTGCTTGATATTCAAAGTGGTGACATAATTGTCTAGAGATGTTGTTTTTCATGAGGACTTGTTTCCCTTTTCTGCATCTAATAACTCAGAGACAGAAGTTGATGACTTGTTACCAGAAGTTGTGTTGCCTACTCATAGTAATTTGGCTTCTAAATCCTCATCTTCTCCTATTACTGCAAAGTCTCAGAGGGTTGTAAAGAGACCAGCATATTTGCAGGATTACCATTGTGGTTTAACTTGTTCGACAGCTTACCATATTTCCTCTTATCTAACCTATGAGAAGCTTCACCCCTCCTATTATGCTGCCATTATGGCTGCTTCAACTATTGTAGAACCCCAACGCTATAGTCAGGCTGCTGGCCATTCTGAGTGGGACCAGGCTATGCTAGCAGAATTAAAAGCTCTAGAGGAGAACAATACTTGGACAATTATAGAGCTTCCTGCAGGTCATAAACTAGTGGGCTGTAAATGGGTCTATAGAGTCAAGTACAAGCTGATGGGTCTGTACAAAGGTTCAAGGCCCGACTTGTGGTAAAACGGTACACTCAACAGGAAGGCATAGATTATCATGAAACCTTTGCTCCTGTTGCTAAAATGGTGTCTGTGAGGCTCATTTTAGCACTTGCAGTAGTTCATGGTTGGTATCTTCATCAGTTGGATATAAATAATGCTTTTCTTCGTGGGAGTCTTGATGAAGAGGTGTTTATGACTATCCCTGATGGGTATAGTCCTAAGGGGGAGTCAATTCAACTTAAAAAGCCAATATGCAAGTTGAATAAGTCCTTATATGGACTTAAACAAGCTCCAAGGCAGTGGAATGCAAGGTTTACTTCTGCATTATTAGAAGATGGTTTTATTCACTCTGCCACTGATTATTATCTCTTTGTTAAGAGGTCAGATTCTGTCTTTATGGCTTTGCTGGTATATGTAGATGATATATTAATAGCTTGCAATGATGAAAGTGCAATTGAAGGTTTTAAAACTAAACTTGATGCAAAGTTTAAATTGAAGGATTTGGGACCATTGAGGTTCTTTCTGGGATTAGAGATAGCAAGGTCTGAACAAGGTATTTCATTGTTTCAGAGATCATATACATTGAGTTTACTTGAGGAAACTGGATTTGTGGGTTGTAAACCAGCTTCAATACCCATAGAACCAAACCTGAAGTTGAGTCAGGAAGGAGATGAATATATGGAAGATGCTGGTATGTATAGAAGACTGATTGGAAAGTTGCTTTATTTGACTATTACCAGGCCTGATTTGTCCTTTGCTGTTAACAGATTAAGCCAATATATGTCTAGACCTAAAGTGCCACACTTAAAGGCAGTTCATAGAGTGTTACAGTATATTAAGGCAACACCAGGTCAGGGGCTGTTTTTCTCTTCTTCTAACTCTGATTTGGGTACTCAATTGAGTGTGTTCACAGATGCTGACTGGAGAGCATGCATAGATACTAGAAGGTCAGTTACTGGCTATTGTGTATTTTTGGGGAAGTCGTTAGTGTCTTGGAAGTCAAAAAAACAGCCTACAGTGTCCAGATCATCATCAGAAGCAGAATACAAAGCTATGGCAAATGGAGCGTGTGAAGTTGTTTGGCTTTTGTCTTTGCGAAGAGAGTTGGGGATTCAACACTGTCATCCTACTGTATTGTATTGTGACAACCAATCAGCTCAACATATAGCCTCAAATCCAGTTTTTCATGAGAGAACAAAACACATTGAGATATACTGCCATTTTGTTATAGAGAAGGTTCAAGTTGGAGTCATTAAAATTGTTCATGTATCAAGTAAAAACCAGTTGGCAGATTTACTCACCAAGTCTGTTCATCCTGCATCCTTCAAGGAACTCTTGCTCAAGATGGGAGTTATCAACATATACTCTCCATCTTGAGGGGGAGTATTAGTAGTTGTATATTGTTAAATTGCATTTTGGTCCTTGTACTTTCTTGTATCTTCTATTCTAGTCCCTAATTCTGTTAGATGCTAGTTATATGCACAGTTAGTTCGTTTGCTGTTTTTACTCAGTAGATATAAGAACAATAGTCTACGGTACTTGTTAGATTTCAGAATATTCAGTAATAAGAAAATCTCTCTCTCTCTCTTCTCAGTTTTCTTCCCCTCGTAATAGAGGTAAAGTTGCGAAAATTACTCTAAAGTATGGGGTAAAGCTAACTACAAATGAGAGAATGGTGGAAGATATCAAGATAAAACACATTTAGTAATTTGGCAACACCTAGCAAGGTATTTGAGACTATGAAAAATGCCCAACTTCCGTGAAACTTTTAGGGCTATTGTATGAAATGCTTCAACCATCGGAATCAGGATATTCATGATTGTCATAGATGGTATGTTTACTCCTCTCTTGGGGCTCTGTGCTGCCTGCCCTTTAGATATGGTAAATATGGTGACTGATTTGTCTAGGTACTTATCCCGGATAAAGTCATATAGAAAGTGATGAGTCATTCTTGCAAAATTTTAAACATTTATGGGTTTTACAGGTAACGGTGGAGTTTGAAGTGGAAAGAAAATATGATCCTCGGCAATTGGTGGGCAATCATTCACCCGGAAATTGGATTATATTTTTTAGCTGTTGGGTCCTTCCACATAAGCTACCACCTTGCCACTGTGTTGAGAAGGTTGTGTAATTTTTTAAAATGTGTCGCTGAATATTGAAGGGATGTTTATCTTACTTTTTCACTCCTTGATATATTATTGATTTTTACATACATTTTTACTACGTCAAGACAAATTATAAATACATTAAATTAGATTGTTCAAGATTATTTGAGATTGGATGGTCTATTTTGAATATATTTCATACCAAACTTCTACTTGATTTGAAAAAAATACTTCATATCGCTTCTTATTTTTCGATAAGTTTTTGTATTAAAAAAAAATTGTATTCATACCTATTTCAGGTGTTGATCACTTTGTTTTTTATTTTATAATAATCCAATGATGAACATTTTGAAGTTTTTTGCACCATTAAACTTGGGTAACATTGATGTAAAAATTTGTATACTTCCCGGTAGCATTAATGTAAAAATTTGTATACGTTCCGTGAATCGCGTAAATAGTATACTAAAACATTTTAAAAAGAATTGGTAGAAATTTATAAAAAGGTTTCACTTTCATCTCCAAACCCCATACATTATTTTTCCATAGTTTTTGTCTTGAGGTTGAGGAGTTGAATCTTCAGACAGCAATTG
Organism: Nyctanthes arbor-tristis; assembly: GCA_963692815.1. NCBI lineage: Eukaryota > Viridiplantae > Streptophyta > Magnoliopsida > Lamiales > Oleaceae > Nyctanthes > Nyctanthes arbor-tristis. The sequence continues at coordinate 30,259 of CAVNYN010270219.1, forward strand.
CTAATGAGAGTTACAAAATTGCCATCGGAATCATCCGCACATTTGTTTTTCTTTTTGTTAACATATGTTGTCATATACTAACAAAGAATAATGTACTTCATTATCAATTGTCTTTGAGCGCATTCAGTGCAAGATTGCTTTTTAAGTTTCAAATAAGGCAATTTACTTTAATAGTAGTATCGCATGCAATGATCATCAATAAAAGAGGCCCGTTAAGCTCTCGTGTAGGACTCTATTTTAAAAATCAGCTCTTTAGCAATAGCGAGTTGCACGTTGCAGTGTTTAAAGTTATAAGTCGGTCTAGTATGAAGATGTTAATATATGATAAATGGAAGGAAAACCAACAAACTATGCAGCCAATGTTGCATTTACGGAGGTTTTTGAAAATTTGTAATTCATATTCATTTTTCAATTTTAATCATTGATTGATTGCTGTGACATTAATCAAATCAAACTCTGTGTCCGTGCTCTATTTTTTCCCCTTTTTCAATGTTTTGCGGTATATTATTGTGAAACTAATTGATGTTATTTTTCCGTGCAACGCACGGGTGCAGTACCAGTTTAAGCTTAAAAAAGAAGAAGAAGAAGAAGCCAAACCCGCAAAACCAACCCAAACTCACCCAATCCGTTGTGGGTTTGTTTAGGTCGGGTTGGGCTGGTCTCGATTACAGAAACGGCAAACTAACTCCAAGTCATGTCGGTTTCAGGTTCGGGCCAAAACCGACCCGCTCGACCTGACACCCAGCCCTAGTTGTGGTTATGAAGAGTGAATATAGCTCTCCAAATTTAGAGAATCAAAGTTCACTCTTTAATTTGAAAAGTTAATTTAAAAAATATATTGGAGCTCATTTTTAGCATTTACTCTCTATTATAATAGAGAGTATTTAGTATGTAAAGAGTTTCTTGAAGATGCTCTTAGAACTTTTAAATAGATATAGAATGACCAAATTGTTCTTCAATATTGAATAAAATAGTTGACCGAGGGTGTGCTCGTTTGATTCCCATTCTCATTTCACATATTAATTTTACTTACCAATAATTTGACAAATACTCAATTATCACCACACATTTCAAATTTCAATTAAATTTTTAGTACACATTTCAACTCATTATAATTTGATTGCCATATTTAGAATCAAACACATGTGTGATTTTGGAATTGCAACTATGTTTTAAAGTCATATTAAGAGCTTGTTGTCGGAAATTTTACCTAAATAAAAAAAAATTGTCAAACCAATAATAACTACATTTTTTTTTATAAAAAAAATTTCATAATATTTTTTAATAATTGTTTTTTACATTCCCATTACACATTCCTTATAAATCTAACTTTTCTTCACATAAATCTCTTAAGAATATAAGTTCTAAAAGGTCAAAGATGAAAGTGCAAATGTACCTAGTATAAATGTCGGGTCCGGTACCCTTTACAAAGTGGCTTCATCGAAGGGTTTGAACTACCATGTTTTCCTTGTCTACTGTTATGCAGTTTCGTCTCTGTTTCTCCTGCCCCTTTCCTACTTCTTCCACAGGAAAACGACCCTTCCGTCACTCACATTTCGTCTGCTGGCTGAACTTTTCGTCCTTGGGCTCATTGGGTACAGAGACTCCATCTCCTCTCACTTCTCTGTGTAATAAAATTTCTTATAGATATTTATGTATATGCTCTGAGATTATGATCAAATTTGAGTTAATTCATACAGGTTTACAGATCAATCTCTGGGCTACAAAGGAATCGGTTACAGCAGCCCAACCCTTGGTTCTGCCATG
>CAVNYN010270220.1:0-13879 GCA_963692815.1 Nyctanthes arbor-tristis
CAAGAGAGAAGAGTCTAGCGTCCAAACCCTAGTTCACAGAGAACCTCCAATTCTTATAAGTCCAGCTAGATGGCTGGGATCGACACACAACCCAGTGGCTCTGATACTACTTGTAAGAAAAACCGTCCCAAGAACTCCCAAACACCCCCAAGAAATGATCGCAAACATAGAATCAAACAAGAACACACGAAACTTAACGTTCGGCCGTAAGGCCCCGGTGAGGTTCTCGGTGACAAATTAATGGCACCCCTACTCCTACCGTTGAAGCTCAACCATAGTGGATATGCTCCGAGGTTCACTATAATCGGATGAAAAACAAAGAGGAGGAGTTCAGTTTACAAATTTGCACACAAAACACAGAATAAAACCCAGCCTATCAACTAGTTCCCTTAACCTATCTATCACTCTGATTTCACACGCCTCACAAAGAGTACAAGATCCACAAAGGAAAAATTACAGAGTTATTTCAGAGAGGAACTACAGGAACCCTAATTCTATGGCTGCAAAGAATGATACTCTGCCTCTTGGAAGAGAGAGACAAGCAAATATATACATTACAACAGACGGCTCAAATTTAACCCTAAATCTAACGGACTAGATCACAAGCAGACTAACTATCTCACATGGGCCGAGACGAAATGGGCTGACACTAGAACTGAGACCAACATCACAAGTAACACTAAAATTTCCTTTCATGAAAGTTAATGAAATCTAAGGATACCTAATCCATTGACTAATACTAATGACATGTGATATCACATGTAATTTGTTAGAAAGGAGTATCTCAGTCGCTCTGTTTACATTAAATTTATAATAATAATCCCGGGAAGGCTGAAGGAAGTCGGTGCCAATTTGAATATTTTTTTCCTTAATCATCTCAATTTTTTAGAGGTCAGGAATCCTTGAATGCGGTAAAAGTAATTTATAGTAACGGACTATCCATATTCTTGAAGGCAATAAACAACTAAGCTTCTTCCCCACAAATATGTTAGTAATCCATAAACTCGACATACATTACTAGAAACTTCGGGCTTCAGCCTGGAAACTCGTAACAAGTTTCATATACAAGCCTCGTGTACCGGTTGACAAATTACTGCTGCACATGCACTGATGAAAATAGAAAATCTAAAGCTTGATGACGGTGCTTATATCATGTGAGTTGGCACACACCTATCTCGATTCAGCATAGAAATCTACAAGTTACGTATGGTTGGCCCGGGAAACCTGGCATTTGATTAGGCCATTAATAGTTTCTAACTGTGTATATATATACCAGAGTTCTGCACTTGAATCAATACTCCATTGCTTTTGGCTTTCCTTTTTTTCCTTGTTCTGAGTACTAGCAATGGATTTAAAATATGTGCTCTTTTGGGCCTTTTTACTTGTAATTTCCAACAGGGTATGGCTCCTTCTCTTTTCCTCTTCATCCCTTTCACTTCACTGTATGATATTATGAATTGTTTTCATTGGTACTTGGAGTAGTAGTTTCTTTTCCTTATATCCATATTTTCTTATACATGACTCTTAACTGAGATGTAAGTGTAAAAACTAGAACTCCTTTGTTCTTTGCAGGTTTCTTTGGCATGGGACGAACTTGAAGAGATCTCTTATGAGGTTATATTTGTTTCCATTGTTCATAAATTATATGTTGACTTGTATATATTACAATCTGTTATCTCAATAGTTCTCTTAACTTACAAGTTGAGCTGTTGAATGTCTGTCCAAATGGAACTCTAAGATCTTTTCTTTCTAATGATGTGAACTTGCAAATACAGGGAGAAGTTGTTGCTGTACCAGGTCCAATTAATAAGAAACCAACCCCTTTCCTGCCACCCAAGACCTCACCACCACCCTCTCCGCCAGTCAAGGCAACACCACAGCCGCCGCCGCCTTCTCCACCACGGAAGGCACCACCACCTCAACTGCCTTCTCCACCACTGAAGAAACAGCCGCCGCGGCCTTCTCCACCTCGGAAGGCACCACCACCACCACCACCACCACCTTCCATGCCAGTCAAGCCACCAACCCGTCCTCCATCGGTTAGACCACCAAGAAATAGACAAGGTTAATTCCTTAGGTCCATCTCATGCTCCTATATAAATGTCATGTTAGTTAAGTAAGATGTTTTCTTTTTATTCTTTTCCTAATGGCTTACTACCTAATAAATTGGCAGAGTGCACTCCGCTATGCCAAGTTCGATGCAAGTTGCATTCCCGAATTAATTATTGTCTTCGAGCTTGCATTACATGCTGTGAACGATGCAAATGCGTACCACCAGGACAACACGGGAACAGAGAGAAATGTGGCAAATGCTACAGTCATATGACTACTCGCGGTGGCAGGCTCAAGTCCCCTGAAACTGGATTCTCTACTTCTTTTTGTTCCCATGAATGGATTCTACTCACTCTGAGACTAGAAATGAACAAATAAACAAACAACTAGTGACTGAACTTAGCTTTATGTTATCTGTTTTATTTATTAACTTGTTTGCTTACTGAATACTAGTAGGCACTTCATGAATTTACCACTTGGGATGTGTTGTAGCAAGAGCACTCTGTTAAATAAACACAAGATTCTAGTAAATCTAAACCAGCGCAAATGCGTAATTTTAGTTTGAATCTTGATTCTTAAGTCATAAAAAGGAAAATATGCACAAACATCAGTTAAGAAAACAAGAAAGCACAACTTATACAATGAGAAAAATTAACATTACGCATCTCCCATTACCTTAAACGATGTCACTTTCATAACTGAGTTTCTAAGAATATTGTCCTGTGAAACGGGAAATGTTGTATGGGGGAAAGAAACTTCTTGCTGCCCAACTGGTTTATCTTGTTGGCTAGTGATCATAATACTATGAAATAAGAACTAATCTCTTCATTTTTATTACCATCAGGTCAAAACATTGTATCCTTGGAGTGTTCTTTTTCTGCCATGTGGTGTCATCTGTACAGCCTATTTTATCATCCAAGGAGGTAACGAAAAAGTTAAAACAAAACTAAAGTTGCATTGATATTATCTTTCTGGTACGTTCCTATGATGTAACGATAGGAACAAACTTCCTTAGCATCACTACAAGTTTTTCTAAGAGTACAATACATCAGTACTTAGAAAAATAGCTGTCAAGAGAATTGCAATTCTAGCAATGGTTTGGTTAGCCTTTGCAGCATTGGCAGTGAGTGCACAGATGTTGGCACCGACCCCAACCCCAACTCCTGGTGATCCACACAAGGATGCTGCCCCTACTGGGATGGCTTCTTTCCACACTGTGATGTTTGGATTTGTTGCTGCTGCTGTTTCTTTCTTCGCCGTGAAACAGATGATTTGAGCTTCGTGTTTTCTTGGTCTAATTTTGGTTTGTTGTGTATTTTACTCTGTTATGTGTGTTCGACATGCGTTCCTCGTCATAAAAATGTAACACTTTGTTTTATACTTTTAATCATCCTTCAAGAATTGCATGGTTGATTACTCGATTGCACGTAGAAGTGTCAATCAAAATCATATTATTGTCTAGCGGACTACGATGTTCTTTCAAATCAAATATACGAGAAGATTTATGTTGTTGAGAGTTGGATCAAAAGAAAAATAAAGGATGATAAAAACAGATAATAAAAGCAATGGGACCAGGTTTGCACATGCAATACATGCAACCCTTGTCCCTTGCTATTATTTCTCAGCTTTTTAGTTCAAAACAGTTGTGCCTTTTGGTTTTATTCCTCTGTTACGTTATCAACTTAGTACCGATTTTGGCAACCTTCAGTCCTTCACATCTAACCCAATAAAGAAAGGGGCACAATCTTCTTCACAATGTCACGTTACTCAGCTAACATTGTTTCACTGTTTTGGTGGATGGAGAATTTTCAAGCAGCACCAGGTAACATCTTATGGCATCATATGTTAATCTCACTTTCTAAACAAGTTAATAAAAATAAGTAATTGACCCCTTTATTGGTTAATGTTGGTTGCCGAGCTTGCTTTTGCTTCAGTTGATGGCGTTATAAAGTGTCATCTGAATGATGTCATAATAGAACTCTTTGGTGAATCTCAAATGGAATTGATCTAGAACCTATAATAGGAACTCAGCACAAGTTCTACAATCACATTACATAAACTAACTATATGCTCTCTTACTATTGTTGTCCCTTATATATCTTTTCACCTTTAAAAATTTCGATAGTGAGTTCTAAATCATTTCTCATATTGGTTACTAAATCAACTAAATGTGAGTACCTTAACATATAATAGGTTTATGACACTTTTGAGAAGTCAATCAATCAATAAATATCAATAATTTTGTATCATTCTTCAATAATATTTTCTATCATACAAATCAAGATGTAATTTCACAAACAAATCAATCAATCAATAAATACAAAATCCAATTAGAGCCCTAACCGTTGGATTACAACCTTCTCCCCCAATCTCCAAATAAAAAATCCAGAATTTCATTGAAAACCGACGCGCCACCTCTAAAGTATATTCCAGCATCCATCCGTAGTCGGCGCCAGAGACAGCGGCGCGTTTGCTTCACTCACCGACAAACTCATTTACATTTTACCGTAGCGCGTGTCCACAAGCTCATAATCCAGCAAAATTAATTCTTTCATCAACCCTAGTAAACCACTGCCTCGTCTAAAACTCCAGTTGCCCACTGCATTCTCTCCCTGCAACAGCAAACCCCACTCCCCCACTCTCTCTCTCTAACAAGGGGACTTTCTTTTTTACAGTGAGAGAACAGAGACTCATCTGAAAGATAATGGCTTCGCCATTGCTCTTTTTGCTTTCACTTTCTTTGCTCTTTTTCACCCCCGCGCGGTCCCAGCGGCGGCAGCCCATCTTAACCACCGGTTATTATCGGAGAACATGCCCGAGATTTGAGCAGATCATGCAGGAAACCAGCACCAACAAGCAGATCAACTCCCCCACCACCGCCGCTGCGACGCTCCGCCTCTTCTTCCACGACTGCTTCGTCGGAGGCTGCGACGCCTCCGTCCTCATTTCCTCTACTCCCTTCAACAAGGCGGAGCGGGACGCCGACATTAACCTCTCCCTCCCCGGCGATGGCTACGACGTCGTGGTCCGTGCAAAGACCGCCCTTGAACTCGTTTGCCCGGGCGTCGTTTCCTGCGCCGACATCCTCACCGTCGCTGCCCGAAATCTAGTAGTTATGATGGGCGGACCGTATTACTCTGTGAAATTAGGCCGCAAGGATTCTCTGATATCGAAAGCTGCATATGTAGAAGGAAATCTGCCCAGACCCAGCATGCCAATGAATCAAATAATGAAAATCTTCGAATCCAGAGGCCTTTCGATTCAAGAAATGGTGGCATTATCCGGCGCCCACACCATTGGATTTTCACATTGCAAAGAATTCAGCTCCATTATTTACAACTACAGTAGAAGTGCACAATCAGACCCAGCGTACAACCCCAGATTTGCTCAGGCGCTGAGAAACGCGTGTGCAGATTACAAGAAAAACCCAACACTATCCGTGTTCAATGATGTAATGAGTCCTAATAAATTCGACAACATGTACTACGAGAACCTGCAGAAAGGTTTGGGGATACTGTCATCCGACCACGCCCTGAACTCGGATCCGAGAACAAAAGGGTATGTGGAACTTTATGCCAAGAATCAGAATGCATTTTTTGTGGCATTTGCACGAGCAATGGAGAAGATGAGTGTATACGGCGTCAAGACTGGAAGAAGGGGTCAGATTAGGCGCAGATGTGACGCCTTTAATTAATAAATAAAAAAAGAATGAAAAAAGGGTTCTAAAAAATTTAAAAAAAAAAAAAAAAATAGATATGGGAAACCCCTACTGTTTTGTTTGTGTTTTACTTTATTTCAATTGTTGTAATAAACTAATTGAGATGTTATATGCATACATTAGTATTAATTAATACATATATATTCTCACTTCATGGGCACGAAATGCTCCTTTCTCGTACTCTGTGGCCGAAGTGAAACGTGAGAAGTTGTGACAAAAGTTAAAATATCTAATTAATAGTATTCTAAGATGTTATTATACGTTGAGCGCAGTTGACAACAGTAATGCAAGGTCAATAGCTAACAAAGTGCGTTAATGTATGGTGAAACAATAGTATGAAATATAAGTTTTTCGTCTAGACGTGTTGCACGCTTTTGAGGTAATTTGAAGAATTTTGGAATGTTCAAATAAGTTTTCAAGGACAAGTGACCTTGGAATAAAAGGGATGGTTTTGGTCGAAATTTGCATGAGGACTGAAATAGTAAGTCTTACTAATTTTTGGATTCAATTGTCTACAGAGTTGTCTGTTTGTGGAACGTCCGTATGTGGGATGGGTGGATTTTGTAGAGTCAATTAATAATAATAATTTGTGGGAGCCAACAGCCACGTCTCATTTTTGAATGGCAGATTTCCCCCTTTACGGGTCAAGTAACGTGTCATTGCGTATGCCATACACATGTAAATATGTTGTTGGGTATCAATATGTGAATGTCTCTGGAATTAAGATCACAATATGGACTTTTTTGGGGGTGGTGGGGTTTATGTCAAGCATGCATACATTGATATATATATATATATAGACACACACTTACTACATTTAGCACATCAAGTATATACGTACTTTGGTTATGAGAAAGGAAAAAAAATCATTTAACTACCTACTTTGTTGACAGGAAAATATCGTAGTTGATGGAGGTCCCTGATGCAAAGTTTGACGTAAATAAATTATTTATTAGCAGCAATTATTTATCATCGTTCGTGGTTATGATTATGTTATCTACATATATGAGGAGAGACTGTGAGAGAATAGTCGAAAGACAACTGGTGAAAAGTGAATCACAAATGGCAAATATGTTCTTCGCTGTAAAATTGCATGCATGTGAAAATACAAGACGATTATTCAATTAGTGATCCGTAGTATGAGTTATGAATTTTCTTTAGAACAAGGTAAAACTATATATATTTTGAGGTTCATAAGTTTTGATGAAATTGATGTTGGTTTCCAAAAAAGGCATATATATAATTTTAGTACATATGATATATAAGTAACGTTTTCCGACCAAGAAAATTTGATCAATATTTGCATGAGCTTTTCTAGATCGTGTGTATGAGTTGTGCTATTTGAACAAAAGTGCATATAAAAAGTTAAACAAAACTAATACATAGCGGAATCTTATTTTTCAATACATCACATCACTTTTACATCAAAGATAATCACACAAGACATCTGGCCTATTTGTCACACTTTTTGTTTTATCCTTTGTCCAAATAGAATTTTTCATACTATTAAGAGCTCTGGAAATGGACTAACCCACCCGTTAACTAGCCCGTAACCATCCGCATTATTCCCTTTTTTTAAAAAAAAAAATTTGAAAGAGAATTTTCATTAATTTATCAACCATTGGCTCCTCGAAATGTTGCAATGAAGCGAGGGATGCAATCAAACCAGAAGAAATTACAACTATTAGACGCAGCAAACGCCGCAATCTTATGGGCTATCACGTTCTTATCCCCTAGAAATGTAACAATTGACCCACGGTTGTTTTGAGTAAAAAGTTCTCGAATCTTGTGATAAAGGAGTGCTGTTGGGGAAAAGGAGAACCTCTCCTCAAGCTTCTTCACCACTGTCTGAGCATCACATTCAACACATGCAAGTGGAAGATGATGTTCAATAGAGCTCCAAGCCAACCTTGACAGCCATCGCCTCCGTGCACTCCACCTCCAGCGCCCCCCCCCCACCCACCCCGTGGTGAAAGCTTCACGACTGGTACCTTGGGCGCCAGTGACATTATTCTTTTTTGGAGTACACAAACTTAATTATTCATTACATACATCCTCCAACCGAGGTGACATTATCTAGCTAGCATATGAGCGGCCTCATTAATTTGTCTTCTAACACATTGGATATAGGAGTTGACACGGTGACGCAAAAATGAGCATATCCCAAATTCAGAATCATCATTGTCCCCAGTTGGCAATGCATCCGCTACAGCCTCCCGGTATATATAATATATCGTGTACAAAATGCACTAGGCTCGGACAAGATCTGGGTTTCATTAGCGGTTACAACAACATCAACCACGCAATGAAAAAGTTATAAAAGGGAAAGACAATTATTTACATTGTTGTTTAATTACCATTTCTTAAACACCAACCAAATAAAAAAACACATATATGATGCAGAAATTAGAGAGGTTCAAGCAAAGCAAAAGTCAGCATGAGTTAGACGCAGCCCCACCACCGAGTCGACTCAGATCATCCTCCGATTCCAGCAACTTCTCCCAGTCAATTTCCTCCTCTTCTTCCTCCTCCTTCCTTCTCAGCGCTTCTAATATCCTACTTGCCTTTTTCTTTGCTCGTTCACCGCTGGTTTCCACCACCTTTTCCAGAGTCTCCTCCGCCCCGGCCTCCTTTGCAGGCCCTTTAAACCTCAGCCCGCCATAACTCAGCCCATACAACACCGCCAAGCAGCTCTCAAGAGTTGCGTCCGAGTCATACTCCCCCCGACTCAGCATATTCACAAAACAATCCACTGCACCGCCATTTAGCATTGCCGTTCTTCCCTCGACACTAGCTGCTAGATTGCAGAGAATTAAAAGAACCCGACCCATCATTTGACCGGATTTCACCATGCCTAACAGAACCTGAACTGAACCGAGTTTGATCAGTTTTACCTGATTGCTCTGTACCAGAGAAAGATGATACAGAGCCCATGCAGAGTCATGCCTACTTCGCTCTGAAGCTGACCGGAGCGTGTGGAGAAGCGGAGGCAACGCTCCTAAAACTCCAATGGCAGTCTTGTTATGATCATCGAGAGCTAAACTGAAGAGTGCTCCGGCTGCATGGTCTTGTGATTCCGGGGATCCTCCCCTCAAAACATCAATCAACAAGGGAACAATTCCTGAACGGACGATCTTCACCTTGTTCTGATTCTCTAACGAGAGGTTCACCAATGCTGCTACTGAATTCACTTGCAGAGATGAGTACCTCGAGCTGATCAATGGCTTAAGGGCCGAAAGCAGTCGCGGAGTGCACAGATGGTTTCTGGTTTCTTCCCTTGTTCGGGTGAGTTTCCGGAGTGAAATCAAGCCCTCTTCTTGTTCAAACACTTGCGAGCTCCTCAGCTTGACAATCAATTCTTCCTCTTCTAAAGAATTCAAGGTCTCTGCATCAGAGGAGGATGAAGATGAATAACAGGAGGGATATGTGATAGTTGTGTGTACATTTCTTGGCGTAACTGACTCCTCTGAGCTCGTTATGGACAATTGATCAGAACTAAACAAGAGAAATTTATTCACTTTCTCATTCTGCGGTTTATGGTTAACAGGTTTTGGGAAAGTGGGCATCAAATTTTTTACAAGCTCTTCCGCAGTGGAGTAATCTATAGGTCTAGGGGTTTCGACAAGTTTGTCACGGCACCAGTTGAGGATGGTAGATTTGAGAGCAAGATTGGGGATAACGGTGCAGAAATCCGGCCTGGACCCGTCGGAAAGATTTGGCTTAAACGAAAGAGAAAGGCATGCCCGAACGCAATTTCGTTCAAAAGAATGGCCGGAGGAGACGACAACGGGATCCGCCATTAGCGAACCAGAAACGGGACAGAGAAACTCTTTGGGAGGTGGCGATTGCTTTTTGAGTAGAGTTGATGGGGACCTGTGAAAGGAAATTCTCCATCTTTGCTTTCCACTACCCATGGATTCGATGGAGCTCTCCCCCGAAATCCTCGCGAACAAATTAAAGTGCTACGTTGATTTGTAAACTTTGGAGGAAAAATGCAGGGACATGATTAGACCAATTTTATAAAGAGAAGGAAGCATGATGGGATGTTTTAGGAATCAATTAAATTTTCCCATGGTTCTTGGGATTCCGGAGTAATAATCTTTGATTTTAAGGCCGGTTTGGATACTAATTGAAACCACGTTATTATAATCCGCAACCAAGCGGAACCTAATTCTAATTTTCAACGAACATGTCATTAGTGATTAATTAATTAATAGTGACTTGTATGTTAGTATTCAAAAGGTGATTGGCTGCATGGAAATGTCAAACAAGTAGTGTATGTTTGTCTTTAATTTGACTTAATTGCTAAGTTTGTATAATTTAGTGTTTACTAATGTGTGTTTTAGGCTGGATATCACTTTGGGGTACTTATTCTAAACTAGTTTTCCTAAGATGTTTAGTGGGCAAGAATTTTATTTTGTCTACACGCATGCATATTATTATGCATGCGTGTATATATGTCAAAGATCTAAGTTACAAGCACCTCACACTTATAACTTAGATGTGTGTCATGTGTTATACGCATGCATAATAACATGGATGCGTGTGCAAAATAAAATTCTTGATTTAGTAGGGCATTGTTATTAAACTTGTCTTAGCTAGGTAATTAATGATTTGACTCCATGCTAATTAAATGAGCTTAATAGGTGAGAAAATTGTAGTATTTCATATATGGATATTAGTTAACAAGATTCATAAGAACCTTAAAGTAATCCCAGAAAACACAAGCTTTTGTCACTTACGTTTATTTGCTATAGAACTTTCACATGATGTTTCTAAGAACCTAAATTGTCATATCGAAACAATTTAAAAGCATACATATATGCTAAAAGATGGTAAATTAAAGTTGCATTGATTTGGGAGAAAATTAAAAGAAGGGTAGAGGAATCAAGTGACAAGTTAAGACTTTGAACTTTATAAAAGAAGATTATTCTTCTTTACAAATTGGCACTTAACTTTTCGTTTGCTGTTCACAACATGCACCAATTCGCTTTTAGTCCCAATAATTCCTTGTCACCATACCATATTGTTGTTTGGTGGGTTAATAACTCTTCTTAACTTTAGATAAAGGTCCACTTACACAGTTATACGTTAATGGTTACAACAATTTTTGTAAATTTCTTGAATTTTAAGCACGGTTTCACGTGAGTCTTTGTGACAATTGTCACATTTTTATTTATTTAAGGGTTAGTTGGTGATGGAAGAATATTTTAGAAGGGTCATATGTTTCTTTTGTTTCAAGTCAGCCCATTAGTACAGTACTAGTGTTTTATTTTCTTATTTTAATCATTGTTTATATTATAGGAAGAGAGGTGTATTTGATTATGCAATTATAATATTGAGATAGTTCTCAATTATTCGGTATTATGATAAATCAACGAATTGTTGAATATTATTACAATTTGGATATTCACATAATCAACAAATTGTATTTGAACTCTTTCATTCGTTAACGCTTCCGCCTGCGTCAGCTAGTAACTCTTATTAATGGCAGTGTCAAATTAGATGGTATAAAACAATCAAAAATCTGATCGAAACCAATAGATTAGTTTCCAATTAAACACCCCATCCTTTTAGATTAATCCACGTCTTAAATATTATAATTTTTAACCCAATTCAATTCAGTCAGAAAAATAAATTTCACTCAATGTTCATTTTTTCGGATGAAATATATAAACATTAAATTAATAAATATTTCAAAATTTTAAAATAAATTCAATTAACTCCTAATAGTTTTTATGACTCCCAATTCGACGATTTCAATCTTAATTTTGAAATTAATTAATTTAATGCTACGATGATGATAATAATCGCATGGTCACTAAATAGCATAGTGTATATATAATAATAATAATAATAATAACAAAAACAGCAGCTTTAGGAAACATATTACTATTTTATTTAGATATCATTAAAAAATTAATTGTTTGGGTCAAATTTGGGAACGCATTACAATGCCTATTAACCCTTTTATGAGATAATTACAGAATTTACCCTTATGTTGGTAAGAGCCTCAATTGTACCTCTAATTAGAAAAATAATAATAAATGTACCCTTTAAGATTGTAAAAGTACCTCTTTTTTTTTTTTCTTTTTATTAGTATTTAAATAAAAAATTATTTTACCATAAACGACTGACACTTGGCCCATTAAATTCAAAAAGGCAGCGGCTTATGGCCATTAAGCTTTTTCATAGGTTGTCCCCATGGCACATTAAACCTCTTATTACTTTTGTCCGTTAACTGCACAGAAAATGGCCCGTCAAACTTTGAATGGGCTGAAATGTTGGACATTAAAATCTAATAGGCCGCGCTAATTGTCAATCACACTTCACGGACCATAACCTGCGGCCCATTACTATGTAATGGGCTTTTCCTGTAGCTCATTAATGCATTTACTGAGTTGTAAATATGGCCCATTTAGTAGTTAATGAGCCATACATCATTGCACCACTAAGGCCCATAAAGGTCATCATATCTTGGTTGGCCTTAACATTTGCCTATGGATTTTAACGGAATGTAGCAGTAGACCCATCAAGCTTTTCAAATGGTGTTTTCTTAAAGCTCATTATGCTTTTATAGCAGTCACTTGTGGCCCAATGGACTTTCAATGGGAAACAAGTGACTGCCAATCAAACTTTTTAATAGGTCTTAACTCTTAACATTTTCCTGCTAAACTAGTAGAAGGCTGAAACTCTTGGCCCATCAAACTTTTAAATGGCCGTAGCTCAAGGCCATTGAGCTTTTAGGGCTAACACTTGTGACCCATTAAGCATAAGCCCAATACGATGTAAATTTTAGTCCGTTAAGATTTTATGGGCCTCCTAAGGTCCATTAATCTAAATAGAGAATAGTCCTGAGACATATCGAACTTTAAATAGGATGGGAAATGTGGCCTACTGATCTTTTAATGGGGCTTCATCTTGTGGCCCAGAAACTGATTGGCCTATTAATCATCCTGTAGGCTTTAACCTATATCTACAAACTTGTGGTCCATTAAATTTTTAACTAGTCGACTCAATTGACGGCACAGGCCACTCAAGCTTAATGGGTCATAATAAACGTATGTGCGGTATATCAATTGATTCAACCCGTTAAAAATTTAATGGACAACAAGTTTGTAGGATACAGCTTAAGGCCTACAGGATGATTAATAGGTCAATCAGTTTCTGGGCCACAAGATGAAGCCCCATTAAAAGATCAGTAGGCCACATTTCCCTGCTATTTAAAGTTCTGTAGGCCTCAGGACTATTCTCCATTTAGATTAATAGAACTTAGGAAGCCCATAAAATCTTAACGAACTAAAATTTAGATCGCAATGAGCTTAAGCTTAATGAGCCACACAAGTTTCAGCCCTAAAAGCTCAATGGCCTTGAGCTACGGCCCTTTAAAAGTTTGATAGGTCAAGAGTTTCAGCTTTTTACAAGTTTAGTAGGAGAATGTTAAGAGTTAAGACCCATTAAAAGTAATAGGCAGTGGCCCATTGAAAGTCCAATGGGCTACAAGTGACTGCCATAAAATCATAGTGAGCCTTAAGAAAACACCCTTTGAAAAGCTTGATGGGTCAACTGCTACATCCCGTTAAAATCCATGGGCAAATGTTAGGGCTAACCAAGATATGACAACCTTTATGGGCCTCAGTGGTGCGATGGTGTACGGCCCATTAACTGCGAAATGGGCCATATTTACGACTCAGTAAATGCATTAATGGGCCAAGTGGACGCCCATTTAAAGCTTAATGAGCTACAGGTAAAACCCATTGACATGGTAATGGGCCGTAGCTTATGGTCCGTGAAGTGTGATAGACAATTAGCGCATCCTGTTAAATTTTAATGTCCAACATTTCAGCCCATTCAAAGTGTGACGGGCCATTTTCCGTGCAGTTAAGACTATTGGGCCGTAGGAGGCCCATAAAAGCTTAACGGACAAACGTAATGAAAGGCTTAATGTGCCACGGGGATAGCCCATGAAAAGCTCAATGGCCATAAGCCACTGCCTTTTTGAATTGGGTTGATGGGTAATAATTGTGACCCATTGAATCTTGGGAAAATTACGGGGAAAGTGGTGACTAAAAGCAATAATTGCTAATTTCAGGTTGTTTTTTCTTTTTT
>CAVNYN010270221.1:0-12021 GCA_963692815.1 Nyctanthes arbor-tristis
TCAGTTTGAAATCAACTTCTATTATTAATTTCCCATAGAATTTCGAGGCAGTGATAGCCATATATTTGCAAAACATCAATTTCAGAATCCAAAACGTCCATCAAAACAAGCAAAATGAGTCCACCAAGATTCCCCAAAATCAGTAACATAAATAGCACAGGAAAAATAGGCTATCACTCCTATTCTCGTGAATCCATAACCAGCTTAAGCTTCAGCAAATCCCAATTCAGAAAGCTTCAAGTGACCCTCTTTGTAGTCTGCAAAGAATGCATCCTCATCAGCTGCATATTTCTCAACAAGAGGACGGAAGGCAGGGTCTGTGAGAAGAGCCTTGTCAGATGGCAACTGCAAGAGGCCTTCTTTCTCTCCAGTGAGAAGCTCCCTATTGGATAACAAATGCGTTAAAAAATAATTAGCCATTGACAGAAAAACTACTATAAAACAGCAAAGTGGCAACAAATATAAACAGGTCTTACTTGAAGTAAGTATTATCAAACTGGAGGGGATTTATGGTCCAGGGTCCCTCAAATCCAGATCGTTCCTTGTGGGCTCGTCCCTGCCAGAAAGAAAATATCGTCATCAAAATTGCTTTAAAAATTACTAGCAAGCTAGAAAGTTTCCATTTGGTATCCTGAAAAGCAAATACAGACCAGAGTGTGGCCACCAGAGAGGGCAACAATGTCCTGGTCAGTCAAACCCATCTGTTTGATGAAAACATCCCTCAAGTGATCAGATCCTGCATTCATAATTAAGATAAGACATTTCCATGTTAAAAACTTCAGATAAATCCAAAAAAAAAAAAAATGTGTACATTTATCTCTTATCTTATTCACCAAAAAATGTAGTCATGAAAAACAATCATTTAACTCACCCTTGGTAGCATCGGGCAAACGACCTTCAACAGGTGGCTCAGACTTATCCTGAGATTAGAGAAATGGCATGTTACTCCTAAGATGTACATAATGATGGCATAAAACGTCTTTTAAAGTCAGAAAAGGTGTAAAAAAGAACTAGTTGCTCTGCTAAAAAACCTACCTAATAGGGAGACTAATAAAACTTTCTTATGTGTAACAAGAATGAAAATGAAAACTGCACAGTTTCCACTAACAAGTTAAAAGAATGACAACCATGAGGTTTCTACTTTATTTCATAATAAGAAATTGAAAAATCACGGATCCAATTGAAATAATCAAGTGGCTACAGCATAGAATTGGAAATCCCACGACTGTCAAATTGATAGAAGCCCACAACTGGTCACCATAACACAAAATGAAAAATAGATAAAGTCCACAACGAATCACCATAATAAGCCCAATGATATGAACATATCATAACCAAAACAATGTTCACACTCAAATGCAGATTATTTAGATAACATTCATAATGTATCACTTTCAATTGAGGATGACTTACGGGTCTTCCAGGGTGGAATGGAACTTCCGGTCCTCCAGTAACTTCAACAGCAACCACTCCAGCCAACTGTTTGTAAAGTGAGAGTTCAATTTCCATCATGCATGACATTAAAGAGAAGACCTAATTGAAATCCAAAATAGAACTATCCCGCATAGATAGACTACCTGATAAAAGTCAGCATGAGAAAGAATAGGGAACTGCTCCCTGATGGGCTGCAAGAGCCGAAGAGCAATGTCAAGCCCATTGTTGGCTCCATGAGCCAACTCTTCCTCAAACCTCATGGTACCGAAAGGACCTCCAGTCTTGCTACATACATCATATGTACCTGCAGAATGCCATCTACAACCACAAACAAAATACATTTAAAACTTAATCAAGTATAAATCACCATAATCCAACAAAATCCATAAAAAAGGAATCTAAAACTTCCTGTAAGTATTAGGTGAAAACATGCAAATGCAGGTCTATATATCAATTAAGACTAAAAGCATAATGGTGAGAGTCAAATAGCGGATGATCGCATCAGTAGACTGCATTTGTACTCAAAAACGACAAGCATGATCACAAATGTATGACAGTAGCAGGACAAACAGTACGCGAGATCCAGCTTGGGAAGCCCATACAATGAGACAATTCCCATACAACCATATATGAAGATACGCACTCCCTTCAGATCATATTTCTTCTTCCAAATTTTATGGTCAAAGTCAACCTTCAGATTTTAGAACACTGTTTTTCATCTATTCTTCGCTTCAGATTTCTTGTTCCAACGTTTCTCCTCAAAGTCAAACCACATAATCTCAGACTCTGTTGTTCATCTTATTCCCAATCTAAAGACTAATTTACTTTTCGCTTTACTTATTATATTATCCGTAACGTAGCAATATATTTCGTCAAAGCCTAAACAAACATCCTTCAGTAAACCGATCGAACTCCCAAAACGCCCATTAACACATCCACATAACAAAATCTAAACTTCCGCATTTACCAAAAAATAATAAATCTAGAAATGAGGGGAAAAACTTACGCAAGACGGAGCATGATAGGAGCGCAGTTCTTCTCAGCGATCATGCCTCTGAGCTTCCTCTTGCATTTCTCAACGGCCTTTAAGTACTCCTCGCTCACGGTTGGATAGTTCTTCACCATTTTCAGCTTTTCTAGACCAAAATTCATCACATAATAAGTAAAAATCAAATGCATGCACAATAATCGTTCACGCAGAAACTCATCCGCACAAGAATTTCAAATGAACCTAGAGATCTGAGAATCAAATCAAACCTTACAGATGCGGAGAGAGGGAGGGGAGATTGATAAACCCTAGGAAGAAAGAGTGTGGAGAGCACAAGTGGAACTGATAGAAAATGCTTTTGGGTAGTAAATATATAAGGGACGAAGACTGAATGGAAAGAAGCTTCTAGTAAGTCAATATATGAGGCGTTGGATTGAGATGATCTGACGGTCGATATTGGAATCAGAAATGGACGGCTAGGATTGGCGCGGACTGGGATGCGACGGAAAGTTTTATGGTAGGTGGGAATTCAAATGCTAGTTGGTTTCCAAATTGTGATTTTTCTTTTTGTTTGTGGGAAAGACTTTTGGAAATGATTAATTTTGTAGTGCAAAATGACCAAATTGACCTTTTGGCATTTTCTATAAATAAATATTTAGAGTCATCCCTTACGTGCGGTTCAAAAATCACTAATTTTGATCTAATAATATATATCAGGCACACTATGACGTCATATAACTTATGTAGCATGCATGTGGGGTGCCCCAATACACATCACATAGCCTATATAGTGTCATAAAGTGGCCAATGTATAGTGCAAGAATGAAATCTCAAAAATCACTGCTCATATTCTAGTGTCCACAAATAAATTCTACTTAAAATATTATTCAAATAACCACATTTATATATTAGACAGGATTTATTTGTACTAAACAAATTTCAATCATTTATTCTCAAAAAATCTTTAGACAAAAATAATTTGTGAACACGAGTGTACTGTGCTTTCAGAAAAATCTAAGCCTAGCTTGACTGCACCATACTTCTTGATTAGGAAAGAATCTTAGGATCCTTCTAGTGTGCATTGAAGAGCTTGTTTGCTTCTCATTATTTGAGAAAATTATAATGAGAAGAGATATAAAATGTGTATTGAAAATATAAAAAGGTTTAAAATATGTAGTTGTAATTGAACAGTTGTTAAATCAAATATTAAATTAGTGGTAGATAAATTATAAATAGGGAGAATGATCAAACAAGTTATAGATATCTTTTATTTCTTTTGTTGAAAAGTATACATGTGCTTGTAAAATTAAATGAGTATGGGATGATAATGTTACAAGGGTACTCATTCTAAGAAAACTCAAAAGTTAAGTATAAAAAAAGAGGTCTTAAAGTGAGAACCTGCAAAATGCATTATGTTTTGTGTCTTATAAGAGTATTTTTGGTTCTTCAATAACATTTAATTCAATACTCCAAATGAGGAAATAATAAGTAAATATTAGATGCTCAGTTATTTGTTATTTATTTTAAGCTCATCAGTCAATCTTACTCATTATGTTTCTTACTTAACATAAAAATACATATTTATGTGAATGCAAACCCATAATAAGAAAGGTAAATAAAACATCACCTTCTAACCTATTTCATTATCTCAATACAGTAATGAGTGTTTGGAGTCACGATAAATGGCAACGTGTGACCATTACCCATTGAAGGGTATTGTGGGTATTGAAGGTTTAAATATCTCGCTGCCACGTGTGAACGCATATGAGTTGCTAAAAGATTCCTTTCTCAATCACCGAATGGGCTTCAGAAAACCTTGGACGAAAAAGCAGCAAATCAAGGGGCAAAAAGAGATGATAAGGTTAACCGATGCTTGACAATATCTACTTGAAACACAATAACGAGTTTGATTGCATGTTACTACTTGTTTCATTCGATTAAAATACATTTGTATTTTTTTTCGTCAGTTTTAAATTACAAACCACTTTCTTTATTGATGTGTAATTAAAATATTAATTCACTTATATATGTCTATTTAATATATATAGTTATCAATAAAATAAAAATTTTAAAGTGAAATAAGTAATAAGTTAAAAGATACATTGTAAAATGTTCTTCAACTTTACATTTCCAATAACATTAATTTTTCTTAATCCTACTAAAAATAGTAACATGTCAATCTTAGTGGAACGGCGGGGTATTTTTCATGGACAAGGTCATTTTCCACCTAATTTTCTTGTTATTTCCTTTAAAAAAAAATTTCCATCTTAAGCCAACAAGTGATGATGGGTTGATATGAGAAAATATTTTTCATAGAAAATAAAGTTTAATTCCTTTTCTACTGTCAAATCAGACACACTAAGTATAACATATATATATATATATATCAAAGGATTGTAAAAATGTTTTTTTTTTTTTAAAGGGGCAGCGACGCCCTTGCTTCTTCTCTATATCAGTTAATAAATCTTTAGAGGCCACGCATCACGCAAAGATGAAAAGGAAATGCGTTAGCAAGGCGTATAAATGAAGCGTATATGCATGACGGATTGCATTGAGCAAATCCTAATGGCCCTTTATAGCACAATTCACTGCTCCTAATTTTTAAATGAACCAACTAATTACAGGGCGTAGCTAGGGGTCTGCCAATCTTGGTTTGGGCACACCACATTTTGACAAAAAAATAAAAAAAAATTCATCATATAACTAATTGTAAAAAAAAATTTAATATACAAATTATTATTAATCTACATTTTCAGCACACCCCGATATTAACGGCGGGCTCTGCCCGTGCAATTAAAAAAAGTACGCCCTCCATTCCGATTATTTGGTTTCATTTGTTTTTCACAAGGATTAAAAAATGTGTTCAAAATACACATTTTATTATCTGTGTTCCTAATTTGTCCTTATTTAATGAATATATTTCAAAAATGATATTTATAATTAAAGTATTAATTACATATAGATTTATAAAGTAACGCAAATTAGATTTCTTAATATAGAAGGGGACCATATATTTGGGGCATTCCAAAATGAAAAATGAGATTAAATAATTGAGACGAAGGTAGTAATTAATCCCCGTCTTGGTAGGTGTGACTTATCGGCCTATAGGGTGTCTAATGCTAATACCTTTGTAGCATGATCCGCTAATGAGGGTTTGACAACTAAAACTCATCAATAATAAGAACAATTACTTATTTAGTAGGTAAGGCTAGCATGGGCACTATAAAGTACCAATCGCTGGGGTTAAAAAAATTCTCTGTGTACACCTCTAATGATATCATGGGGTTTGAAATTTCAAAGATGCGTTATGAAAAAATAATACCTGTTGTCGTGTTTCATTTTCCTGCCAACTGTTTGACGGTTTTATGTCGTCAAATGGACACGTAGTGTGTAAAGGCTCACGTCACACTAACATTGGGTTTATGAAATCAGTATTAGTTTTATGAAACCAATGTTATTTTTTGCACATGGTGTGCGCCTTTACACGACATATGTAGGAGATCAAAAATCTACCTAGTGCCTACCCCGCACTAAGAGCATTTGAAATCAAGTGCAAAATTGCATTATAAATACATGGCAATAATATTGACAAGAGCGTATATACATGAAATAAAATGTCAATGCAAAATACAAGTTGGCCTTTAGTTTACATTATTTGGATTACAAGATTAATATTACAAACAAACCAAAGAAATTGGGACTGCATATTGTTGTCCTTCGAATTCTCGGCTACCGTTTTTGCAACTCGGGGACTCACGCTTTTATGCTCAAATCTCTAACTTTAAATTTCTAGTATTGGAGACCTAAATTATATACCTTTTTATGCTTTGATCCTTAATCTTTAATTTCTCTTAACGTTGAGACTTTTTTATGCTCAGCTCCATAACCTTTCATATTAGCTATTGAGGTTCAAAATATTTTAAAAATTAGCAAGTAATGTCATTTTAAAAGAAAAAGTCTATTTTTTCCTTGATCTTTAGTAGTCTAACCCTACATGACCACTGCCTAAAGGGTAGTTTCGTAAATTCAAAATTAATATGCATAGTAAATAAAGTCCCAAGATAGTTTTGTATTCATATTTTTTTAAAAGTTTAGAATCTTATCTTCTACATAAATTAATCTTAAAATAACGAAATTATCCTTATGCAATAATCGCGTGGGTTGCATGAGTAAAGATAGAAGAAAAATTAGATGCTTTACTATTAAAAAATAAAAAATAGCCAAGCTTGCTACTTATAAAAGATTTAGGATCTTAGTACTAGAAATCAAAGGTTAGGGAACTGAACATAAAGGTATAGAGGTTTCGGACCTATGTTCATTGCTAGAAATCAAAGGATATTGGTATGAGATTGAGTAAATAGGTTAGGTACCCCTACTCCTAAAAATCAAAGAATAGAGACCCGAGTGTAAAAGTATATAAATGAAAGATACCCACATGCTATTTATCCTTTTTATTTTCCTTTTTTTTTAAGACGATTATTTTTCCTAACTAACTTCAATTCTTTTTCTATTTGTTTTTGGGCAAGGGGTAGCCCAATTGGATAAGGGCTTACCCCTTATCGGGCAAGACCCGGGTTCGAATCCCCCAACATCCCCTCCCCTTCATCCCCCATGTCATAAAAAAAAAAATCTTTTTCTATTTTTTCAATTTTTCTAATATTAAACCTACATTGTCATCCACTACAAGTTTCCACTTTATGCAAAATTCATGTGGTATTTGAGTAGGTTTTCACGCCGTTTATCCGTGATTTAATTCCCTCTCGACAACTTGAATCTCCTTATGTAATATAGTAAATAAAATAAATAAAAATAAGTCTTCGCTTTATAATATGCCAAATTTAAGTGTGTGTGTGTGTGGAGTAGATTTTTGGAGAATCATTTCTCCTCGATTTATGTATCAATTCAATTCTCAACAACATATTCTTTAAAAAAAATATTTTTCACAATTTCTAATACTGCTTTTTAACCACACATTCTCTTAAAAATCACATTTTACGAAATCAACTCTAAAAAAATCTACTTCATACACAGTGACATATTTCCTTTTCCATTAATGGTCAAATTTCAATTTCTTCCTCTACTACTTGGGTGTTCACTAGTGTTTTTTGATATATAATTCACAAAAATGCTATAAAATTAGGGATCTTTTTATAAAACCTACTTTTCTTGATAAGGGTTTGAGAAAAACCTTGATACTAAAACTAATTGTAAAAATGACACATCCTTGATCCTACTATAAAATGCCCTTATTATTATTAATTGGTGGCAAGTCATCGCCGTTATCAATACCACACTACTTGGTAACACAGAACCACCCGCCAAAATGCTTGTTAACAAATTTGGCGGTGGTAAAGCAAAACAACCACCGCAAACGTTTGGTGACAACTACCATCACCGTCGCCACTTTAATATGAGTAATGATGTTCATCTAAACTGGAGATCGACCTCCAGTCTAGTTGACAGTACTATATTAGTGAATGGGTGGAGATGCATAAATACATTGGAGTATTAATTTATTCAATGGTCAATAAGGAAATGACAACTAGACTGGAAAACGATTTTCAGTCTAGATAAATAGTATTATTCCTTTAATACATGCAAACAATCCATGCCAACACACAACAAAAAATGAAAAAAGAAAATTCTTGGGAAAAAGATTGTCGGGAGAAATCAAAACACATTTCAACCCAAAAAAAATGTTTGAAAGAAAGAAAACAGTAACTAATGTCATAAATTAAGTACATGTTTGATTCAATTTATGGTAATTAATTTATAAAGAGAAATTATAAAAAAAGTGAAATGAGTTGTGTATATTTAATAGAAGTTTTAAATTTGTGGTTATAGATGAGAGTAGTTGTCAAATCAGTAGTCAAATCAGTGGTAGGTGAGATTATAATGTATTTTGATAAAGATGATCAAACATTGGCTAAAGTAGGGGGAATCTTTTTATACAATTTTTTCATCCAAATTCACGTACAAGGAGAGAGAAATGTGTGATTGTGCCCTATTTTTCCATATCATACTCTTCTCTAAGCATAGAATCGCTCAGGATTTTCTCAGGGGCAAAGTTCTCATTTCATGCTTGAAATTGAAAGTGAGAAGGTTTGGAATCCTAAAAATAAATTTATTTCTTGCCTAGCCAAGAAGCTCGAGGATGAGGCAACTCAGGGCACTAGCTAAATTAATTCTCAAGCAAGCTAAAGTATGGAAATCGTTTCATATAATTTTTTCATCCAATTTCACTTAGAAGGAAAATGACGAATTATGAGAGAGAAATGTACAAGCGTGTGGCTGTTTGAATATATTTATTCAAATTGAATTATAATAATGAGAAATTATAATGAGGTAAAATGAGTGTTGTATATTTAATAAAAATTTGAAATTTGTGGTTATAAATGAATAGTTGTCAAATCAGTAGTAGATAAGATTATAATGTGTTTTCAAGAGTAATGTGTAATTGTGCCCAACTTTTCCAAAACATACTCTTTTTCAAGCACATAATCACTTGGCATTTCTCAAGGTAGGGTTCTTATTTCACAAATATATATGATTTTTGATGCTACATCTAACTCACCAACGATGCCTCGGCACAGAACACCGTGTAATAAAGATAGACAAATAAAAAATAAATTGCCAAATTGATAGAATTATTCAAAAAGTAAATGCTTTACTTCTTTGAACTCATTAGCAAATATCAATCTTACTTCCATGTGCATGTTTCACTCTATTAGAATTAAACTTCTATGGGGAAAATAACAAAAACCATATAGTTGGATTTGTTGTAAAAAATAATCTTAAATTAAAAAAGAAAGAAGAAGAATTCTTGAAGAAAAAGGAATGCAAATCATAGAAGGAATTGTCTTGTCTTTTAAGTTAACGAAATCATAAATATAGATGTTTTCTCTTCTTTTATATATAAGTGGTACAAGTGAGTTGAGAGAAAAATCGGTGAGTCTAGCACTTTGAGAGTTTTCTTGTAATTCTTTGATGATTTATTCAGATGGTAGAAAATTAGGTGTGGTAAAATTCGAGGTGATTTTTTCGATGTCATTTGGGTCGGTCAGAGAGTCTTGTGAAGAAAAATAGTAGTTTAGCATAGATTTCTTTAATTATTTACGGGTGCGGCAAATGGTAGAAATTTGTAGAAGCGGTAAAGCTTGTTATATTTTCCTTGTAATACGGGATAGGTTTGGCGAGTAAAAATTTTATATGGTTATAGCGACTTTAATTATATAGTGGAAAGCTTTGATAGTCCGTTAAATTTGTCTTCGTTTTTTATTTTTCTTGTCTTAATTAAATTCCTTAAATAACGATTCTGCGGGCGTAATCGTTTTTTATTTGTGAATATTAGAGAAATCATTGAGAAGAAATTGATTGGTCTAAAAATTTATTTTAGATGGAGATTGAGGTGGGTTTGGAACTAAAATGGATTATTCATCTTCATAGAAAAATGTTAAAGTTATTAATAAATTACCTTGCTTAAAAAAAAAAAACCTACAATTTAAGAATGAGAAATTAAGAAAAAATAGAAAAGAGTATTAAATGTAAGGGTACAATATGTATTTAGATGAAAATATAATGGAAGCTTTAGAAATCAAAAGTTGTTCTTCGATTCCTACATTTTTATATTGATGATGAGAAGAACAAGATTTTAAAAGATAGGGACCATTTTGTTATCTTTTGAAAGGGTTGGAGACCTTTTATGAAATTATCAATAAATAATTAAGCGAACATGTGGCGGGGTAAAATGAAAAAAAGAACTGCATGCAAAAGATTTGTATACACAAGTACACAGGCATCCGATCTTGTAGTAAAGAGGGGGAAAAAAGGAAAGAAAAAGAAAAAAGGCCGTTAGTGTCATGGAAACCTAATGAATCCATTTTCTCTTTTTGTCACAAGACAGAGAAAAATAAAGGCGACAATAAATTGAAAACTTTAGATACATAATATGGGATTGTAATTGGAAAAAATCATAAGAGATTTTATAAACAGTTTTTTATAAAATAAAAAATACAATAAAATAAAATTAATCATATATCAATGATAAGGCAAAATATGGTCATGAATAATAATAGTGTGAAGAAAATGTGTAATTACTAATCATAACTCTAATAACAGGTAATCAAGATGTAATTGACTGCATCAACACATGAAGCGCAAATTGATACCATTGAGTAAATGCAAAATATACCTATTTTAATTTAGATAACAAGTAAAACATGTTACACACATATTCTACATGCGGCGTCAATTGATAGTGATCATGTGTGTGAAACTAGTATTCATATATTAGGAAAATGCATATTACATATATGGAATAGAATGAGAGAATATCACACTAGAGCCCTGTTTTTATACTATTACTTTCTCTTACTCTTTCAAATTTAAATTTGATTAAACCAATTACATCTACATATTTGATAGACCCACATGTACCACACAAAACTTCACCACTCAACTCTACCAATTTTTCCTATTATTATATAAAAAATGCATTAATTTATGTGAATGCAAACACATACTCGTGCTTTCCTTTCATCATTCCCATTTCATATACGACAACTCATAATAATTGCCTTTGATACCTTATACATCCTCTAGCATGTATTATTAGTCAATTTTGAACTATTGTATGTCTAGTGGAAAATCATACAATTAGGGGTAATTTACAACTAACATCCTCAACTTTTCAGGTTTGTTGAGATTACATCCCCAACCTTTAATGTTCATTGTGGAGGCCCCTAACTTTTCAATAGTGCTACACCTAATGTCCCTCTAACGTTTTCCATCCATTTCCACTGTTAAGGTCAAGGAAATTATCGTAAAATAACTAAAATTGAATATTTTAATATTAAAAAAAAGATATGGGAGGACCCTCCCCATGTGCTGTCGGAAATAGCAGCAAAGCCACTTCCGACAGCACATGGAGGGAGACTCTCCCTTTTTTGGCTGGAAATGGTGGCCCAGATGGCAGTCATTTTCAGCCAAAAATAGGAGGGAGAGTCCCTTTTTTTGGTTGCTAGAACATGGGGACTCTCTGTAACATCTCGAAAATTTTTAACAATGGTTGTCCAATTGTAGATATATGATTTTTAATTAAAGATGCTAGTTTGGCCAAAGTTTGGTAACACTTTTAGATAACAAACTTATCACTTTTGCTAAGTTTTAAGACACATAATATTTTTGCAATTAATAATGCTAGTTTTGATAAGTGTTGAGACACTTGTCATATTTGTAAAATAAGGGAGTTGCTATTCTTGCCAAGTTTGGTGACACTTATTACTTTCGGAATTTGAAATGTGCTAGTTTTGCAAAATTTTTAAGACATTTGTCCTCCTTGTAATTGGTGGATCTTAAGTGTTACTTAAATCAAATTAAACATAAACAACTATAAAAAGGGGCAAATACTAGAGAATTCACCAAAAATCACTTCCAAACACCACCATCCATCCTCTACAAATGTGTAAATTCGTTTATAAATGAGATAGCAAGAAAAACAACCCCCAAAACCAAAGAAAGTACCTATTTTGCATTAAAAATAAAGCCCTTTTTATATACATAATAAACACTTACTTAAATAAGACATTTTTCTTGAGAAA
>CAVNYN010270222.1:0-20239 GCA_963692815.1 Nyctanthes arbor-tristis
TTCCGATCTGTCAAGGACACTGTCCTAAAGTCGTGTTGGCCTCCTCTCGTGCTGGTACTATTGGCGTGATACGGCTCCAAGAGAAAATCCCTAGCTCTCAGCCAATACTCCATCCATTAGCACGATCACAGGGAGTGAATAACGAGCTTCTATCGTATTGCCAAATAGTATAAACTATATTATATGTATAGAGAATTTCTTAAGTTGTGTGTCTTAGTTCTTGTATGTAATACAATAAACAAGCACCTATTTATAGTGCAAGAATCAAACCCCACATTAATGATAATAATCATGTATTTAAATGGATGTTAAATATAAGAAATAAAAGTAAAACCGAAAAATAAAGGAAAATGAAACATAAGAATTAAAACAAACTGATGACGTTTTAAAGATTTAAAAATGTAAGTTTCAACAGTTCATAATATATGTTCTTTTGTTTATAAATTTGACTATTAGCCGTGGTATGCAATAAAATATAATTTTCCACTCAGCAACCTTATCATGTTCTAATTCCCATGTACTACTTGCTTCTATTATTATTTACAAAAATGCTCTAGTAGTAGTTTAATATGATACATCTTCTATAAAATAAAAGGCTTAGTTATGCTGATAGCCCCGACCCGTTTAACCATTTCACATATGATCTTCAAGACTCCAACCTTCCATTACTACATTAAACACCCTTATCGTTCATTATTTACTTCAAAGCAGGGTATCGTCGTTCACTTCTAATTCAAAATTACCCTTAACATGTCACGTAGTTCATATGTTATAGGGAAAGCAATGCTCATGTTATATATATATATATATACACACACATAGTATCCTTCATTGTTTACTCCCATGAGGCCATGATCCCAATTCCTGTGCATCAATTTGGAAAAGGCCCATTGACTATGCAATAAGTATAAGAGCATTCACAATAGAGTTGTTAAATTTACATTGCCACGTAAGTAAAAAGTTTGAGTTTAAGTGATTGTTAAAAGCATCTTCAATGTATAGTGAAAGTCAAAGAATAATGGCAAAAAAGAGCTTATTTGACATATTAAATGCTCGATATTGTCATAGAGAATGTCAAGAGATGACATTGTCCAGCATTAATTTATTCAATCAATAAATTTCTTTCTATTTCCTTTTTCAAAATACCCAATAATAACTTGTCAGATATACAATATGAATATTGTTGCATATTGAACGTAATGTCAATGTTTTTTGTCACATATACACCGTCAATATTGTTGCATTGGAGATACTCTAAATAACACCTCAATATTTTAAATTTAGCCATTAATTAATGCTACGTTGGATATGTTACATTGAACACATTGAAGGGGTTAAATTTAATTGGTCATTCTATAGAGAGGCGACTTTTTCCTTTACAGAGAGGTCATGCACACATAGTCCCCTGTTATTAGAGAATCAAAAAGTGGGCCCCTTGATTTCTCAATAATAGGGGGCCATGTGTGTATTTCCCCAAAAGTTCTTAGTCAACTAATATTACTATTATAAATTAAATGTAAAAGTAAATGAAAGAATGTCATTTTGGTTATTAAAATAGTTGTTAAATTTAACAACAAAATTAACTTGGTGTAAAAAGATTCTTTTAACAATTTTGTTAATATCTCCATCGTAGCTATATTTTCCAATTGTTAGCTAATATATGTCTTTAAAACTTAATTTAACAACTTCATTGTGGATGCTATAAATACAATACGATACAACATATTAATACAAGGGGACTTTATTATTCATTGTTTAATATAACGGTTTTTTTATCAATACTGATATCTGCTTGTCTAGAAAATAATAATACATCCATCTTTCCTAATGAGGCTCAGTGAAACCTCTATTGTGTTAAATTCCCAAGAAATCACAGCCGCCAGGAGACCATCGGGGATCTAAGTCCCACTTCGTTGTGTAACATGATGTACAAACTAGTTGCCACTTGTCAAGATGTTAGGCAAGAAGAATACTTCATTACGCGTTAAAGTGGTTGTCTAGCACTTCCGATAGAAGAAGGCTCGAAAATGAAGCTTTTTATTTTTTATTTTTTTGAATATATATATTCAATGTAGAATAAAAATAACGTAAATGTCATATATTATGTAACTAATCACAAATTCTCTCTTCGTTAGTCCGTTGAATGCAATGTAATGGGTGTGTGGCACTTGTGCGCGTGTCGGGGACGGGACCAAATAAAAGCGCATTTCAATTTCAGCAACATGTACGCGAGAAATGGTGATAGTTAATTAACGATTAGATTGTAACCTATCATTAGTCCGTGTACGCTGATTTTCGCAACAGATTTTTTCCAGCGCCCATTTAAGCATCAATTTTCCAGAGACCAAAACATAAACGAAATGCAGGTCTCTTCGATTTTATGCAGTTCTTCAAGTTCAATCCCGCTGTCATCTTACAGATTTACTCTGCTCTCAAGAAGACAGCACGTTAATTCTGGGATTGTTACTTCATTTCCCAGTAAATTGAAGTGGTCTTCTTTGCATTTGGACCAATCTACTCACTCTGCTCTTCACTCCACTGGTAATAATTTTGACTCTAAAATTTCGTCTTTTCGCTGTTCCCCGTTGTTGTTTATGGACATGCTAGAATAGTTGAATGCGTTATCGGAAGGGTGTTCATTGAATTTCTTTAATTTCTTTTTAGTTTGCTGTTGGAGGAAAGGGGAAGTCTTGGTTATCAATTATTAGGCTATAGTAGGGAGCTAGTGGCGACCAGTTATGCTGCTGTTGTAATATCCAGCCTTATTTGCCGTTCTTGCTTTTAAGGTGTTTGACACTCGATTCAACTGTATTGGTGGCGGAGGGGCTTCTTGTATGTAAAGTTGTAATATTTCACATTTTATGATTTGAATAGTCTTGCCTCAACTGGTTACGATTCAGTTCAAACTGTTAAATAAGCATTATGAATCTCCAAATTGCTAGTTAGTTATCTATTAATTGTATAATAATATAGACGGGACATATAAGTGTGCAGCCCATCCGTTCTTTAACTATAAAAACTGTGCTTTTCCATAAGTTGTAAGAGAGGGAGACCTTAGCAAAAGAACTTGACATCATATTAGTTTCTCCATGAAATCAATGCAGAGTCCTTACTAGCAGGAAGTAAATATGTTGAGTTTACACTGCAAGCTAATATTTGTGTTTGCCCTTCTTGATCCCATTTCCAGCGCCTGAAGAGGTTGTTGAAACCAGTTCATCTGATTTAGACTTTGTGGAAGTCGGTTACATTTCAAGTGTTCATGGGCTACAAGGAGAGGTTCGCGTGAAGCCTAGCACTGATTTTCCTGATCTACGCTTTTCCAAGGTAGAAAAACAACATAGAAGTTATTATTAAATTATGCTGAACTAGTTCCAAAGATGTTTCTGCACTAGTTCATGATGTCTAATGGTAGATTATTATCTTTTCCAGCGAGGAAGAAGATGGTTGAGGCAACAAGTTTCAGGACATGAGTCCCTTCAAGAAATTGAACTGGTGGACGGCCGTGGACACCCAGGACAGAGCTGGATAATAAAATTTAACAAAATTGACACAGTGGAACAGGTGACCTAATGAAGGGATTTATTGCCAACAGATATTTTATGATAGATTCAAGCATGATATTTCTGTATTCTGTTTATTGCTTCAGGCACAGAAACTCGTAGGGTCAACAATGTTAGTAACAAAAAATGATAGACCTGTGTTAGAGGAAGGCGAGTTTTACACACATGACCTCATTGGAATGACAGTCATTCTTAAGGTTGGTGGTTCCCCAATGTCTTTGTTGTGCAAATAAGTTGAAGTTGCATGAAAGAAAGGTATTCTCTCTATTTGATTTTTCTTTTGAGAACTGTGTCCAATTTATGACACATGAAAACAATTTCACGGAATTTTTTAAAAAAAATTATGGAATGAATGCAAGTTTAATCCTTAGTTTAATCACAAGCGTTGATCAGAGATAATGCAAAATCCTATCTATAAAGTATAAATTCTTACTAATATAAAAAACTTCAGTTATTATGGTTATCAGTATGATCAAATAACATTACTGCTTTCAATTGATATTCAGTTTATTTCTTCATGTCAATTTTTATTCTCTTTAATTACTTCAATTATCTTAGGAAACCAGCACACCAGTGGGAACTGTTGTGGGAGTTTTTAACAGTGGAGCAAGTGATCTTCTACGTGTTAGGCTTCATACTAACCAAACTGGTAAGTCAAAAGTTGAAACAAGTTCTTCTGGTCCCTTAGCTTGGGTACCATTTGTTGAAGCAATTGTCCCGAATCTTGATCTGGAGAAAAGAGAAATGTTTATTACTCCTCCTAAGGGTCTCCTGGAGTTAAATATTCGCCATGATGAGAGGTCCAAGAAAGAAAGACATGAGCTTGTAAGGCATAATCTAAACTTGCGTTATTTGCTTATATTGGTTATTATAGTTAGCTGGTCAGTATGTCATTGCATCAACTCTATTTATCTTGTTATACTTCTGTTATTTATGATCCATAAATTTAGCTTGATTACTCATGATAATTTTTGCTTTCCAATATAGGAATGGAAAGAAAGAAAAAAGTTCAAAGACGCCTCATAGCAGCCAAAAAGAAACTATGTGAGACGGAACAGCAACATGTATTTCATGGGTTTAGACATGGAGAGAAAGACCAAAGGAACTTACTTGCAAATCAGATTGTAACTGTAAATTCGAAATTGCTTCGACAAGCTATGCAAAATATCGAGAAACCATCTACTAGGTAAAGTTTTTCTTGTTTATTATTTACAAGTATGAAATATGTATCAATTTTAACATGCTTATATAGGACCGTCAGTTACATTCAATAACTCAGTCCTTCCAAAATCAAGAAAGGAGACAATAACATACTCGGCAAGACAATTAGTCTCTTCTCACGTTCTTGATTCTTATATGAACTGACAACGAGTGGGTTTCACTGCTCTGAAGACTAGCTGACTTTTCACTTCAGTTTAATGCTAAAAGGTGTCTTTTCATCTTCACTTTAAAGTAGATTGTGTATCCTGGCCACGTGATTAGGTGACTCTTCACAATGTTCTCAGCATTACTTATGTGAACATTTCATCTTGAAGTGATGAGACTTTATATTCTTTTGATCTCTCACTCGAAGAATATTAATGTTCTATTAATTTATTGCTCTTTCCCATTGATTGAAGTAAATGCTAATGACCAAACCAAGTGTTTTCAAGAATTTTAGACTGTCTTAGCACCATAAATATGCCATTTTGCTGGAGGATATTCCACTTTAAAGCCTTGGGTGCAAGTTTATTTATTTAGTTACAATTTCTCCTGATCAATAGTTTTGTGTCTTAAATTTTCCTCCATATAGAACAGTGAAAGTATTCTTTTGAAGTATATGATCCTTCTTTCTTTCCAGTTCCCAAACTGGAACTTCAGTAAAGATCCATTGACTTTTTGTATTCTTGCCTTGTGATACAGGCGGAATTTGCTAGAGATTTTGAATGCAGTACCGAGGACAAACACTCTTAAAAGTATCAGCTGATTCTGTTTCTTCTGGAAGCTCGGAGCAGCCTGCCTCATCTTCCAAACTGCTAAGGAATGGTCACCTTCTGACGTCTAAGGGCAAGATTGCCACTGTATTAGTCTTAATGGAAGAGATTTCAGGGAGTTCCGATCTTAGTCCAGTTAATTTTGAGAGAGATGAAAAGACATGCTTGCTTGCAAAGGAGTTACTAGATGACAACCAGAGATTTATAAAGGTAACCCTATGGCATGCTGTCATTTTGTGTAAAGCTCAGAAAAAGTTCAGAATACTACATTCGATATAAAATGTTTAGAGAGAGTCTCTGTCTCATTTATTTTTGTCACCTGTATCTCAACTTGAAAAACTTGCATTAGGTTTAAATATCTTCCTAGTATTTGATCTAGGCATATTTTTTTGCTGACAGGTACTTGTGTTCTACCCAAGATGGTGTTAGTCAGAATTGATCCTTTCACTCTGCATGGGAGATTCAAAAGAATATTTCTGATACCAGAATTCCCAATTCCATAGTTTCTTGAAGTACGATTCCCATGGTAGTCACAGATAAATTGGAATATGATCTGAATCATTGTGTTGCTCATTGCAGACAGAAGATCGGTCATCCGTGCCTCTGATATTGGTCTGTCCTCCTCATTCAGTTAGTTCTCTTCAAGATCTATTCTCAATCCAGGATAACTTTTCCTTTGACTCTGAGAAGGTTAGATGCCTATTATTTGCTTTTAAGTTCTAACAATATTCCTTTAATTATTAAAATTAAGATTAATCTTCTGCTCTATTGAAAACCATTTAGATGTGCCGAGCGTTTGTAGATTCTTCTGTAAAATATGGAATGGGATGCCTTCACCAGATTTAGGCCCTGGCCTGGTCTCTAGTCTAGTTCTTCCATATTTAAATTTGCAGCTAGCTAGGTAATTGGACCCGGCTTGGAATGTAGCCTAATTCTTCCATGTTTATTTTCCTATCTCTGGTGGTAAAACTACAGGGAGAGGGGCTCCCAAAAGATATGGAATGAGAGGATGTGACGTTTGTGATTTAACTTTGGATATGGCTTTTGATAGAACAGAATGAATGGGAAATATTCAACACAGCTGAACTGATAAGTATGAAATGTTGCTATGCTGACTGAAATTTTATATACCAATTATCGATTTTGAACAGAGATGAATGACCAGTTTTTTTTTTTTTTTCTCTTCTTCTCTCTCTCTCTGGAAACTTGTTCAAATGAGTGGGAATTGAGCAAAGTTAGAAGCTTCTTGTTTAATATGAAGTTGGGGAAACCGAACAGGTTCTGATTCCAAATACATCGGTCAAGAATCTAAGATATACTGAGTAACTAGGTTCGGAGCTGCTTGATAAATGGTATGGTTATGAAGAGATCTCCTGGAGATTTTGTTAAGATGTCCTTAGGCAACTGGAAGGAAACAAAATAGTTTCTAATCCAGAAAAGTTGACTGCAGAGTCTCGATTAGATAGGGATGTTGAACATGTTGTTGATACTTTTGAACTTGGTTCTTGTAACTGAAACGAAATCCCGTTGGGCTTCTTTGGCTCTGCCTTCATGTCCCAGTTCGGCTGTTGAAATGTTTTCCTTTTGTCCTCTATTTCTTTTCTGTAGAGACTCATGATAAATTTTACATGATGTACAAGATGGAATAAAACATTTATACGTCATAATAATCTCAAGTTATTGTGCTTATTGTTCTTGTTTACTTAAGGAGTTGAACTTCTGCAGATCTGGTTTTTGGAAGAAGAGAGGCTTCCAGTTGTCAGCACCTCACTTGATGGAGTTAACAATCACAAGATACTGATGAAGTCACCATGGGAGTTCCTACAGAAACCAATTGGATCTGGAGGTGTTATCAGCTTACTTGCCACACAGAACTTGATGGAGCATCTTGCTGAAATTGGTGTGGAGTATATTAAGGTGAGGCATCTCACTGAATCATTCTGGATACTTGCTTTATGACTTCAGATTTTGGCGTGCAGAAGAGATGTAAAATAGTTTCCTCTCGAGGTTTCTGCTCAGTGGCAGAGCTAGGCACTATTGGAGGGGGTGGGCCGAAAGAGTGAGCCGTATAGTACACACGGCTAAATTATCCTTTTATATATAATTTTTTTTTACAAGGTTTAGTGGGGTTTTTTTTTGTTGGGGGGGTGGTGAGATCGGAAAAAGCTACGCCACTGTTTCTGGTACCTTTGTCTCTCAAAGGAATAGGTTGCATTTTGGTAGGGAAATAGTATTGGTCAGTATCAAAGAAAAAGATATTCAGATCTGACTCCTCGTACCTAATATCAACCAAACATGAACTAGATGTCCATAAAGACTTCATTTACCATATGTTTAGGCAACTTCAGGTCTTCAATGCACAGAATCTCTTGAACAAACTGTGAACCGTAATGAAGAAATGTCACTTACAGCTAACAAAATCTTCTCCGCACTATTGCTTCTTGCAGGTTTGCAATCTGGATAAAAAGGGTGAAAACGATCACACGCTTCTTGGCTTTGTTGATTCATGCAAAGCAGATGTTGGAATCCGACTCGTCAAGGATATGACATTAGAGGAAGATTTCGACATGATATTCTCCATTAATTTCGTGAAGAGATTGGTGAAGCAGATAGATAAACTTCAGTTTGATGCTGTTCTTAGTTTAAATTCACACATGGCAAAGGTTGAAAAGGATTGGGTTGATGTTATCCCAACTGTTCCCAACTCCTTTGAGTTCCGAAGCTCAATTTACAGTTGCTTGGATGCTTGTCCTCTTAATAAGCTCTGTGTATTATATGCTGCAGATGATGTATAACTTAAAAGGTATATACGCTATAGCTGAAGCATGTAGTAACTTGTACAGAACTTGACAAAATTTTGGTAAGCACCCGGCCCAGGCACATTTGGATGCCCGTGTTGGCCGACGCAAGTAGGCATTTGATTGTCAATACTCTTGGCTTTCAAACTCACTAGTAAGAGCATCTCCAATGCTCTTGTACATTGGTGTTGGCATGTGAACGGAAAAATATTAAACTGTTCTGTTGTGGCTCAATGTTTGAGAAACAAAGAAAGACAATCCAAAAATTCACTCTATGAAGGAAGTTTCATGACGATATATCCAACGAGGGAATTTTTTTTGGGGATAATATTTATTTTGCTGACATGGCTCCACTTTTTCCAATGGACGAGCATAGGAGCTGCTCTAACAGGAGCAATTTGTTTTAATGACTAAGAGCAAGATTGATGTTGGGAGAAAAAAGTTAAGGGGAAAAAAACTAAGGGGAAAAACCCGTGGGAAAAAACATATTCTCAAATAATGTGTAGGGGAAAAGTGGAGGGGGAATATGAATTAGGGTCCGTTTGGCATCCGTTATAAGCAAATATGTTATAATTTGGAGTGATTGGGGCATGATTACTCCATTGAGAAGTGGGAAAATTGCCACGCGTCGGCTTTCTCGCACTGAGTCTCTGGCCCCTTGCAATTGCGAAAGACTTTTTTCAATTGGAGGGGCCACGTGTCAGCTTCCTTACACCGAGTCTCTGACACTTTTGCAAATGTGAAAGACTTTTTTGAATGGGAAGGGCCACGCGTCGGCTTTCAAGTCTTGTTTTTGTCAGACAAATGATGGCTTATTATAAACAAGGGTATTATAACTGGAACCAAACGATCTCCTTAGACACGTAGCAGTATTTTATTGAGTCCCTCAACATTAATTGTGCTCTAACTCTGCATAATCCAATAATTTAAGGGGGTTATCGGCAATTTTGCACACAATTCGTAATCTGATGCGGCAATGTGAAAAATGCCCTTCGATGCACCTCTGCATCCTGCCGCTTTTTTTTCATCTCCAAATGTTTGACTTCTTCAATGACACAGTCAAAACCCTAGAGCGGCAATCCGCCTCCTATATAATCTCCTCAGCAGAGTCCCTCTTGGTACCTCAGGGGCGGCCGGGTGGAACACAAAACCCTAACGCATCTGTTGTATGCTTACCCATTCTTCCTATTATCATCCAATTCATGTTTAAAGTTATGTCATGTGTCTTTTGAGTAATTGTGAAGTCTTGTTCTGAATTTGGTTATAGGTGAGTAACGATGGCGGTGCCTCTTCTTGGAAAGAAGATTGTCAAGAAAAGAGTGAAGAAATTCAAGAGAGTACAAAGCGACCGCTATGTTTCTCTCAAGGTACATTTTTCATTTTCTTTATGATTCCGTATTTTTTTTTTCCTCATACAGAAAGGTGAATTGTATGAAGCACCGTAAATAATGTGCCAATCCTTTTTTTTTTCCTTTTAACTTGATGAGGAAAGTGATGATATATATTTTTGTCGCCCCAGTCTTAATTTGCATCAAGTCAATGAATGCAAGGTGGTGATTGACATTTTATCGGATTCCTTTTATGAGTTGATTTTTATCCTTTGTTTATGAGTTTTGAGTTTTAATATTTTCATTACGTTTTTCATTATTTTTAATTATCGGGACGTGCAAAGAGGCTGATGCATTTTTTCAATTTTTGTTATATCTAATTCAATATTTTTTAGTTTGTTTTATCATTAGCACAGATTTTATTTTATTTTATTATTTTTTTTGTGTGTTGATGGGCAAAGTGATGATAGATTTCTGTCGCCCCAGTCTTAATTTGCATCAATTCAATGGATGCAAGGTGGTGATCGACCTTTTATCTGATTCCTTGTATGAGTTGATTTTTATTCTTCGTCTATGATTTTTGAGTTTTAATATTTTTGTTTAGTTTTTCATTTTTAATCACAGGGACGTGAAAAGAGGCGTGATGATACTTATCCACCTATTCTGCAATTGAATGATGATTATAACAACATGCACTACCATCTGATCTCTCTAGTTCATTTCAATCTCATTTTTTGATGGTTTCGATTTTATCTGTGTATTTATATATTTATTAGAATTTTTTTTAATTTAAAGTTCTCAATTAATATGCAATCTATGATGAGGTCAAAAAATAGCTCCTGATTTTCCAGTGATTATGTCAAAAATATCACCATCTTTCGACTGAGATTGCTTGCTGATGCAGTTCTTTGTTATTTGATTTTTTTTTTAATAAAACAAAAGTTCAAGTTTATAAAACAGCGTGTGCCCGTGGTATCTAATGTCCAGACTTATCCTGTTGCTGGATATTTCGTTTTGAGGGCATAAAATGAGCTAGAAAACAGGTCTTGCGACACAGTTGGTCTTATTATTCATAGGCTTACTGTTACTTTAATACTGTTTACATTTCTTAATTAATATAAGAAAACCATGTTTAAGCTTTATTATGCTTTAATTAAACTACTTAATTTTTGTTGTTTTTCACATAAGGTGGATGATCAGTGCTGAATCAATATCATAGACTAGAGCACTGGTTACAAATATGTTTTATGCTTTTATTGCAGTTTGGTTTGGAATTGCAGTTTAATTACAGAATTCAAAGTATTCAACTAACTATGCAATGCCCATTTAATCCATTGACAGCCAAACTGGCGTCGGCCTAAAGGTATTGATTCTCGGGTAAGACGAAAGTTCAAGGGGTCAGTCTTGATGCCTAACATTGGATATGGGTCTGACAAGAAGACTCGCCACCATCTACCTAATGGTTTCAAGAAGTTTGTTGTGCATAATGCAAAGGAACTTGAGCTGCTGATGATGCACAACAGGTAATAAGTTACACTCGACCACCCTCTTGCATGACTATATTTTTATGTGGTTCCGCTATCTTTAAAATATATCTGAAGGCTAACAATGCTTCTCTATTGTATCAGAACATGCTGTGCCGAAATTGCTCATAATGTATCTACCAAGAAGAGGAAAGAAATTGTGGAGCGAGCTGCCCAGCTTGATGTTGTTGTCACTAACAGGCTTGCTAGGTTGCGCAGCCAGGAAGATGAATAGCTTTATGCCAACTTTTTCGGTTCATATTTTACTGAAATGGTATTTTACCAGGATACATGCACAAGATGTGAATTTGACCACATTCAAAGACACATGTAATAGATGTTCATTGAGTGTGTTGTATGTGCATGTTCTGTACCAACTTCAATATGGGAATGCTCTTTATACTTTTGGTCAATACTCGGGAATTTAAACCAGATTTTACTCCTCCCCATTGAGTGTGTTATGTAGGTTCTCAAGTTTTTGAGTGTTTTTTGTTGAACAAAGATTCGAGGCTTTATTGTACACAATCAGACGTGAGGATCAACATCTGATAAATTGTCGTAGTATGAGTGCCAAGAGCACCTACGTTGGAGATGTTAAATGGATTGTTATGGTATTTTAGTAATTACAAGTCAAATATTGCCACATTGGCCATGTTAGTGTTTTATTAACCTAGTGTTAAAATTATTGTTAACTTTAACAAAAATTTCTAACAATTAGATTGGCACTTTTATCTATATTTTATTTTCTTTTATAATATAATAATGTTTGACTAAGAACTTTTGGCAATAATGGTATAGACTTACACTCCAATATGATTGTTAAAATTAATTTGTCTGTGTGTCATCTAACAATCACTGAAACTCTATTTTCTTCTCCATGTTTGTAGCTTTAATTAGCACAACTATTGTGGATGCTATGAGAAAGTGTTGGCCTTAGGTGATGACAAAAATGTGTTGGCCTTAGGTGATAAGAAAAATGATAAAATGCAGCATACTTTAAGGCCTCATCCTCTCCACCTTCCCTTTCCAAAGGACTTGATATTTTCTACGGAGCTAAATAGGATTATATGAGAGTCTGACTATCAATCACAAGTTACTATATGTATGAAACTAATGTAGTTTTATAAAGCAAAAATTCTAAAGAGACATGAATAAATGACATTTTACATATGACACACTTGTATTAGATAATGAAAAAGTAACCATGTAACCATAACCCAATAAATGTTTGTCACATAAAAATATCACTTCTACATGTCTCCTTATAATTGCTCTTTATAAAAATCACATTTGATTTTAAATACTTAACTGCTTGTAATTTATAGTTCTCCTAGTTACAGAGTTTTACTTGACTCTATAGAGAGACAGCCTTTTTACCTACTCATGCCTGTGTATCATTGCGATGACAATGTCATCCGCATTCTGCAGCGTTCATCAGCATATTATTATCCCTTCTACTCATTGCGGGTAAGAAACAGCGTGAGATTTTCAA
Organism: Nyctanthes arbor-tristis; assembly: GCA_963692815.1. Classification (NCBI taxonomy): domain Eukaryota; kingdom Viridiplantae; phylum Streptophyta; class Magnoliopsida; order Lamiales; family Oleaceae; genus Nyctanthes; species Nyctanthes arbor-tristis. Next base: position 12,675 of record CAVNYN010270222.1, read on the forward strand.
CCGCTAAACCATCATAATAATATAATAATAATGATAAATATAATTTGTAAATTTGAATTCACAGCGCTACCTCGAGTGCTATGACCTACATCCTTTAACATCACACGCAACAATAAAGAAAAGGTCTATTGACTGCAAAATCGTGAAATCGTCGAGAAAACAGCAAACACTATCTCGTCCCAATCTGCTTTCATGCCAATGAAAAACCTGCTTGACTTTGTCATCATGTCTTCTGCCGTGCCACCATCATTGTTCGCTGTTGATCATAAAGAACTGATAAAATACTTCCCACAGCTTCAAGGTACTTAATGCTGTGCTTCTGCATCAATAGAATATAAAAAATTAAAGTATGCCAATCTGAAATAACCCCCACAAGAGTAAGCAATGAATGCAAATAGCATTGATATGTAAGAGTGAAGGAGATGAATGAATTTGCTTAGTCACATTTCTAAATTATCCTGTATAAACCATCCAAATTATTCTCACAGTTGCACGCAACTGGCGTACATCTTGTTTTTCAATATCCACCGAGATAACGTAACAGGTCTTCTATGTACATAGGCTCATAGCAGTGTAGTAGAGATTTTCTTGAAACTCAAAGGCAGTTGCCAATCATAATAATGCCTTCAAAGATGAGGCTTCAACATTAAAATATCTAAACACCGCTAGCCATAAAAAATTGTCCAACTATAGCATTGAGCCCCATCCTCACCAATGCTCTCCTCAAGCAAAGAATTATAATAGATAATTAATCAATATGTCAAAGCTGCTGCTGCCACCACATTCCTTGAATTGCTTCACAGTCTGATAGGACTCCAAGTTTAGGTTCGCAAAAAATCTATACTAAAACGAAAAAGCCTTGTGCAATGGGTATAGATCAAACTGACCAACAGAGATTTCCTATGGGTTTGTAATGTTTTTCTACAGGAAGTGAGTAACGTAGTCAATCCTTTTAGTCTTTCAGGGTAATTGTTAACATTTTTTCTTTGTTGTGTGTGTGTGTGTGTATTGTAGAGGGTTTCTTTGTGTGCATTGGTGTCAGGTATGGGTTTATCACCAGCTTGATTTATAGTAAAAGGAAATGCTAAAATGGTGAAATCTAAAGAAAACGACAGAAATTTAAGAGTGACAGAATTTACTGATATTCGAGAGTGACAGAATTTACTGATGTAGGACACTAATTACATGTAAGCATCCAAAGACCTTGAACTTTGTCCTGTCGGGAAAGAAAATTATGCATCGAAATAGGAAACTGAAGAGGGATACCTATCACTAATTCTAAACTTCCAGAAGCTTATTAAAGTTTTTTCTTGTTAACAGTTTCTTTACCTTTTTTTTTTTTTTTCTCTAGATTTGAGGGAAAGACCTACTGAATAAGAGATCTGTTTGATTTTGTGTATTTATTACTCATCTAACAATTCAATAAGCTTCATGCATTCCAGCATATATCATTAAGTGACATTTTAGTCACTTTACTCTGTGTGTGTGTGTGTGTGTGAGTGAGTGAGAGAGAGAGAGAGAGAGACTTATCTTGCATGATAAATATATTAGCACGGACATGTAACTGAAGCACGAGGGGAAATTTTGGGGAAATTGAATCATTTGAAAACTAAATGAAGCAACTTATAATGCTTGAGACCTCACATCCAATCCACATAAACGTACAAACAAGGGAATACATGTGGCGTTTAGATTACATAGTAAGAAGGATAGAACATATAGAACCAGATTAACAAACTTGGTGACCATCCTTTTTTTCCCAAGTGGAAATCACTCTATCAGGCCATTCATTTATTTTAGAAAATCTACACAGAAGAAGAAAAGATAAAGACATTTTGAGGCTTAAGGATGAAACTGACCTTGAATCATCTATCAGACCCTGACAGCAGCTCAAAAAGTCCACAACAGCTCTTCCAAAAAGTGGTTTGCACTGGAGGTGGAGTAGGAGCTATAACTGGCTGCAAAAAGATTCAGAAAGGAAATGTAAAGATAAATAGCTGAAGCATTAAGCTTCTCATTCTAATGTCAGCATCCAGCCAAGTAAAATAAAGGGGAAAGAATTTGGTCATATACCTTAGGAACTCCAGAATCTTTGATCGCAAGCTGCGTCGTGTAGCATTGACTCTGGGGACATTGTATGACAAAGTCAATTTGTCATTGGACTCCAGTTCTGCACCCTCTTTTGCATCTGATGTTGCAGTGGCATTCTCAGCTGATGATTGAACAATTGCTTCCACTGCCTCATTATCTGGTGTCGCCCCCATACAAGCTGCAGAGAATACAGTAGTTTCTTCAGCAGACTTCAATTTCTCCCCTTGTTCCTTCAAATCAGATTCAAGCACATGGGAACCCTCCGAAGTATCAAGCGGAGCAGAGATATTTTGTTGCTTTCTCTCCTCTAATAAAGAAGCCTTCTCTGAGGCTGAATCACCAGCCTGCTCCACCAAATTACGGTGAATGAACTCAGGTGACCTCTCAGACAACGCATCTGTGGCCTTTGTTAAATCAACTGAAGTACCATGCACATTGGCTTTACTCTTTTCATAACCGTGGGATTCATCGTCTGAACTGTTTCTGCTACTACTGGAGCTCCCTGATACACCTCCATCATAACATTTCTCTGGAACCTCATCATAGTCAACCCTGACGTCTTTCTTCTCTGATTCTTCCCCATGCTTCAATTCCCCTTCGACCTGGACAACCCTCTCTTCTTCTGGCACCACCTTTTGTTCTTCAACACTCTCATTTTTCACTCCTTCAATGAAGACAATATTTGAAGAGTCGTCTCTCTTCTCCACCTCTTCTTCATCCTCTGTGAAATGTTGCTGGTGACTATGGTGATCCTGAGACGCGGGAGAACTGATCTCTCCACCATCGGTCTCTTTGTCATCTTGGTGCTTCAAATCATCCTCTCCTGCCATACTTCGTTAATTCAGAAAAGTTTGATGCAAAATCAAGAAAATCCACACAAATAGACAATTATCGAGAAAGCAATCTCATGTGAAAATGATAAAACTCTGAATCATATTACAGACTAATCCAAGCCCTTTCCCAAACATAAGTGATAAATCTTAACTTTACGCCAAATATAACCAAATCAACCAACAACGGGGCTTGAATCCATTTTCCGTTACTATACAATGGCATCCACTCACAGGGAAAAACACTTTAGTATAAAGATCCATACTAATCTACAAGTCGACCATATTTATAGATAGAAATGCTGCTAAATCAAGTAAAGTAATCAAAATTGGGGGGTACCCACATATATATCTAAATTAAGAACAACAACTGTAAAGTAAAAGCAAATAACAAAATTATTGAGAAGCACATGGTTCTTTACAGATTCAATTTAATAAAGCAAACCCATAAAAGCTCCACAGACATACAAGTATTTCTCACAATGGAAGGGAAAGGAAGGCGACATACCACGAGAGTCTACAGCAGAAACAGGTTGATTTGAGCGAGCAGAAGACGACTCCATTTCCTTCTTTTTCTTAGCAGCTTTTCGCTTCTTAGCACCTGACGGCATGATTCTTGATTATACTGCAGAATGCTTCAACCCCAAAACGGATTACGGATTGTGGGTCGCTTGATTCTTTGTGTCTAGAAATTTCTTGGGTAGTTTTCTCTCTCTCTCTCTCTCTCTCTCTCTCTAGGTTGTTGATTTTTTGTGTGGACGAGGATTTCAAAAATATATTAGCAGTGTACAGTACAGACCACAGGGAGATGGAGTGGCATATACACCGTGGTTGTGGTAGGAGGTGGGAAGTGGGGTGGGGTCTACGGGATTTCAAGGGAATCGCCGTGTGTGCCGTGTAGCATAATTGTTTTCTCAAATTTGTCCACCTTAAAAGTCCCACAAATATGTAATTATAATAATTACTGATTAATTAATTAAATTAAGTTACAGTAATTAATACTATATTTTCAACTATAATCACCGATGCATTAGCTATCCACATCATCTTTCGGTGGCATTGTTTGGTTCATATTTTTCATCTACTTAACTTTTTCATCAAAAATCATTTTTTTGTGCAGGTTAAAATTTAAAGAAGATGAAAATCATGAAAATTGGCTATACTTTGTTGACCAAAATTTGTCTTGAATGTACGCACTTTCGAGATTTTGTGAGTTCAAAGAGGATACTGCACGAGTTCAAAGAGGATAGTGCACGATAGAAGTTACAATATCTTCATTTCTTGTCTTAATTCTCTATAATCAGGGATAATAATATTATTTTATATTAATTAATGAGCTAAAATGAGACATCTAATTTTTATTTTCTTATATTTCTTACTACTTATAGTTCACTGCAGTAACTTTTTTTTTTTCTTTTCATCAGTCCACTTTCTTTGTCATAAATCATAATTAGTCAATTACAAAAATAAATGCATTTTGAAAAAATGAAAATTGAACATCTTTATTTTTGAGAAATAATTATATTGAAAAAGTTAGTTATTTGATTGCAACAATTGACTTGTATTGAGCTTAATCAATGACTTAGACAATAATGTCATGACTCATGACTCTAACTTCTTTTGACATTATTATATAATAATATAGTAATAGTAATTGTCCGGAAAATTTAATCTTTGATGACATAAGATAAGGACCAACATGTATAACATATATTATTGGATAGAAATCGGGAATATTGGGCGATGGACGACTGGTTTCCAGCGTGCCAACTCATATAGTATAGTTTTGCCATTTTTGTTTTAAACTGTTTTCTGGATCCATCCGGCGATCCACGCGTCGGGGCCGCGGCTCTTTTTTGAGCTTGAAGTCGGCCGGGTAAGTAAATGTTTGAAAAATCTCGTCAACTACCACGATCATCAATGACCAAATAGGGGAATGCCAATGCAACGAATGCGAACATTTAGTATCGTATTATATTATACAATGATTTAATAATATGTTAATATATCACCTCCTTTCTTTTAAATTATATCAGTGGCTGACGGCACGCTATATCTTTTGGTGCCTAAAAATTTTTAATGAACTCTTGGGTATTTATTTTCTTGATGTCAAAAGGGTAGGTTTGGGATCGCATATCTAGTTCAACATTGTTACAATTTTCAAGAAGGAAACAAGGATTCTTATTTTGAGTCAGTAGGAAATGGTAACAAAGAATGTTATTTATTCTTGTTATTTTATGTTTTGAAAATAAAAATGCTATAGATAGAGTGGTAAATAATTATTATCTCTATTTGATTTGCTTCCCAACAAAGAAAGGTCATGAGAAGAATCATTATTTGTATTGGCTCATGCTATTGTTAGGATCGATTTAGCTTATGATGCTACCTTTTTGTGGAGGAAGTTGTAGAACTAGCAAGCTTTGCAACTAAAGTTGAAATGAAGAAATTAAGAAAATAGATGATGCTCTCTAAAACTCCTCTTTCTCTCTCTCTTCTCTTGGAATAAGTTATGAAACTAATGAACTCTTGCTCTATTTATAGAGTTCATTTCTTATCCTAAACCGTCATAGACAACTCGTAGATAACTCGCGCTTGGTTGTCGCTAGCTATGCGGTCTTCAAATTCAACTTGAATTCTTCTTCTTCCTTTACAACTCATGTTTAGTTGTCAAGTCCAAGTTTTAACCATTAAGTAATTTTACACCTCCTCTGACTTGGTCAGTAGGAGTGTTCAATTCGGTTTTGAATTCTTTAAGGATAAGCTTCATCCTTTAGCAAGTTGAAGAGTTCGATTTGGATTCGAACTCTTACTTTTCAAAACTTATCTACAAGCTTCTACAAAAGTGGCTTTACTCTAACAGCTATTACCATCATTATGTAACACATTGAACGTTTGACTTTCTAGCAGTATTGTATAATTTCTCCCAAGTTAAATGCATGAGATAAAGTAGGGTTCGTAGATAAATACCCCAAAATCAAGATGGGGATATTTAAAAAAAAAAAAAAAAGAACTTACAATGCAAACATCACATGTATATTTGCAATATTTATGAATCAGAGGTAAATTTACAATTTTGTGGAAAAAGCATGTATGGGACCTAAATTTGCCTTCCTCCATGCTTTATTGATTAGGCCCATAAAAACTAGTCGTTGCACTGTTTGATCACTTCCTGTCTTTCTTCGGCCATGAAATGTTGGCCCAATTCATCCCTATCAACCTTATATTGTCATTTTCACAAAAAAAAAAAAAATGGTTCTAGTGAACTAGAAATTCATATATATATTCAAGGGGTCAAATTTATTATAAAAATGAAACGCTCGATTCTACTTATGAATTGTTGATTAATTAGAAGTACTCCTGAGGTAACATAGTTTTTTCTTAATCTAGACGAATAATGCTCCCCCATGCTCAATAAGAGTCTATCCATTTTTTATCCGTCTTAAATTATAGTTCACTTTTCTTTGTTAATTTTTTAATTTTCTACTTCCAATTTAATATGTATTCTCAACTAATAATAATAAAAAGAATTAAAGTGTAATAACAAATAAAAGAAAGAAAATATATAAAAAAGTTGCTCTTAAATCTTAAATCTTATATTTTCAAAAATAGTTATTGAATTTTTTATTAAATTGTGACTATAAGAGCTTGTTTGATGCTCTTTATTTGTCAAGATGCGAAGAATTTATAATGATGAGAGTGATGGAATGTGTACTAAAAATACGAAAAGGTTTAAAATATATAATTGTAATTGACTAATTATCAAATCAAATATTAAAGGTAAAATTATAAATTAATAAAATAAATAGCATAGACAAAGTCTATGACTATCTTCAACGGAACGGAGGGGTTCGTCACAACCTATAATCTCAAGTACAAACGCAGTGTTTGTTAGCCTTTACGTTTCTTCATTTGGAAAGGCCAGTGTCGCATTTTTCTCGAAGTCGCTTTTCCGGGGATTGTAACGAAATTGCAGTGAACTGCAGCATTCAGGAGTAAACCCTGTGGTTGTTGAGATCTGACAAGCACTTTGGTTCAGATCGAAACCTCGTTTGTCCCAATACCGGTATTCCCCGTTAGAAGATTTCATTTTCATTTTTTTTCCGGACAGAGGGAGAGTGTGGAAATAGGGAAATGGACGCTTTCCGGAAGCAGGCCAGCAAATTCAAAGAGCTACACGACGCTCTTCCGATCTGGTTCCTTTTATGCTCTTCCTTATAGATTTGGATAATTCGGTTGAATTTAGTGTTAATTTGTCATTCTTGAAGTGATTCTTCATGTGTGGTGTGTGTGAATTATAGGCTGTTATCAAGCAATTCAGCGCGAGTGGCTATGAGAGCTCACAAGTTATGGTAATTGATGAGGTCGAGATGCAAACGCACCACCAATTAGAGAAATTGTATAGGTCTACTCGTTCTGGAAGGGTAAGGACCTTAATTTGATACTGTTATGGATGCAGAAATTCCAGTTGTGAAAGTGTTGTTTGATGCACTTAAGTGAAGCTGGTGCGCTGGTGCAAATGTACAGGACTGTTTCAGTAATGCTTTCATTGATTTCTCCATTATGCTTATGCTCGTAAAAAGTGTTTGAAATATTAAAGAGTGGTGGACTGATTTTTGAAGTTAATGAGCTTCTATTCAGGCTTCC
>CAVNYN010270224.1:0-84183 GCA_963692815.1 Nyctanthes arbor-tristis
ACTAGTATTCATCCTAGCAAGATGCTTGTTCTTGTCCAAGACATATGCTTTATCAGTTTTTCTCTTTGGCATTTTCTGTAACTGCATATCTACAAAAATGCTTCAGCATGAAGAAGGCTAAATCTACATACCATACTTCTTTAGAAAGGAAACACATAGAGCAAACATTACTAGAGACTGAAATATCATCAGTTTTTCTTCTTCTCATGAAGTTCACCAAACATTTGAAATAACATAGAGACAAATTAGTACAAGTAGCACTGGCAGTCCAATTAAAACTATAAAAATTCAAGAATACATAAAAGCTCATGGTCAGTAGTTCACCTGCTCAAATTTTCAGAAGCTGTAAAACTATAAAATTTTTTTTTCTTTTTCCTCTTTTTGTCAAATCCAAATTGAAGTTCCTCTTGGGAAATACTTGAGAGTTGAGAACACAAAACAACTAAATAATACAGCATTAGGCAAATTGTTAAACATCTAACAACGGCCCCGGGAGGTTGAGGGGTGATTAGTATTAGACTATTAGTTTAAAAAACAACCAACTTCTTAGTTTTCACAAAAATCCAGAGCAAATAACAAAAAGGACTGTTTCTCCAATGCATTGTGCTTGTAGATAAATGATATAATTATCCAGACATAGGTTCTGAAGTCGACTAGATATTCCTTTCCCAAAAAGCAAAAAGGAAACGAAATCGAATTACCGTTAATAAGAACTTGAGGGCTGCAGTGCTTGCAGTAATAAACAAACAGATCGGAATCAGAGCCGACACGACGCTCTTCCGATCTCTCGCTACTAGAACCAAAACTGGTTTCCAATTTTCGTGACTCCTCAGAATAGGTTCTGAGATTCTCCGAGGATCGTCGGCGCATGGGTTCTGAGGCACAAGAGTTAAGAAAGAGACGATCCCTAGATGTTTGAGGAGAGAGCACGATGCAGCGGTGGAAAAATTAGGGCAGAAAATGAGACCCTTTTTGGTTGTTTAGTTTATATAGGATAAGTAAAACTACGTCGTTGTGAGGCCTAACGTGAAAAAATAATAATAATAAAACTCGTAGCCGTCTACTAGTGTGAAAATTTTAAATTGCGGAAATAGTTGTAGGGACGACATATTAACCCCTCTATACAGCTGACGCGATACAGTGACGACAAATCTAGTCGCTCCGATAGAGCGCAACCTCTTGAAGCGGCTTAGATGTCGCCCCAAATTTGTCGCCCCTATATCACCTATGTCTTGTAGTAGTCGATATTGTAGGATCTTTGAAATAATTTTGATGAGACAGATTTTTTGTTAAAATATTCAGCTAATTTGACCCCAAAAATAAAAATTAAGGTTTGTCAAACTTTAATAAGGTTTAGAGACTTTTGTTGTAATTATAGCTATATTTAAGGAACTAAAACAATAAGAGAAGTTGTATATTCAGTAAAAAAAGTTACAGGCCATAATTTGAAATAAGAGTGCAACATTGCATTATTGGAAATAGAAAATGTGTAAAAATATTGTGTATATAGTAATAGGAAATTTTTCAAAACCTCCGCCTTATGTGCCATGTATATAGATACATGATCACGTGTATTTTAAATATAAATGACTTGCATTCATATACAACACATAAGATGTGAGGTTTTTATATATTACAAAATTTTGAGAGGTTTGAGTAATATTTTTTCTAATGATAGTATTTTTTCAGTAGAATGATTTTACCTATTTTATTTATAGTGAACTCATTTTGGGAAAATTAATAATTTTTTGGGATTAAATTAACATATTATTTATTAAACCAATGTAAGCGAGAATTATGATAAAATTTATAAAAATCTCAGCTCCATAGAATTTACTTATTAACATACACCACAAAAACTAATGGTAAATAAAATATAACATATATTTTTACATACACCAAGTCATGGCTGCAACCAATTATAATTGTACTTCAATTATGAAGTTCTATTTTTCAAAACTGATGCAGTGTGACTAAACTAAAATTTGCCACATATAATGAATTATTATGCGTGACAAAGGATGGCTTACTTCATCAAACATATGTATCAAGATTTTATACATCCTTGTAGAATGAGTTTAAAAATAACTTAAGTTTGAAGCTGGGAAATTTATAATTGGTTAATAGATTAGAAAATTTCTCCATTGCCTCCACTATTTTAATTTGGTGCCATGTATGACTATAATAATAAATTTTAATTGTAAGGTAGTGGCATTGAATCAGCTGTGTTTGACGGTGAATTGTAATTGGTCAATTTATATATATATATATATATATAGACACACATACATATTTTGCTTTTTTGACGGGAACCAATGATATAGATAATTTATAGTTTTTGCACATGTAAAAGTTTGTGAATTTGACAAATAAAGTGCTATATATATATATATATAACCACTAGTTAGAAGATTATCTATTGATGCCAAAGAGTGGATTCCCACCAAAAATTAAAAAATTATTATAAACGAGGAATTGGACGCGGCAAGGGCGCATCAAAATCCTTAATTTGCGCCTTCCAAAAAAAAAAAAAGCCCTTAATTTGACTTTTTCGTTGACTCTCTTTTTTTGACTTTTCGTTTTGACTACCGAATTTCAACTAATCAATTGACTTTTTCTTTTATATCGTCAGAAAAAAATAATTTGAAATCAATGAAGAAAGGAAAATATTATTCTTACAATAAAAATGTATACATTCACTCGTATAATAAAGTACAAAAACACACGTGGATCACATTAAAAAAACACACACATGCAAACCGCGTTAAAGAAAGGGTTAATTTCACATATTGTACCCAACCTTTGAGGTTAATATCGGCTGGGTTAATTTGTGTTGGTATAATTATTAGGTATTGAGTGTCAGGCTAAAGATCAACGTAGTGCCACAAATGAGGAGGGCGCGGTTTCTTGTGGTATGTAGTTTCACTCAACTTTTAATTATCTTAAGGAGCTATGATATGTTAAGCTGTTATTTTATGCTTATAGCTTTTTGCTGTAGTAGGGATCTCTTTGTTGAATGGCTCGAATTTGATCTTTATATAAAAGAATAGTGGATATCGATCGTACGATCTTTGAAATAATTTTGATGAGATAGATTTTTTGTTAAAATATTCGGCTAATTTGGGGAAAAAATTAAGGTTTGTCAAACTTTAATAAGGTTTAGAGATTTTTGTTGTAATTATAGCTATAATTAAGGAGCTAAAAACAATAAGATAAGTTGTATATTCAGTAAAAAAAAGTTAACAGACTATAATTTGAGATAAGAGTTCAACATTGCATTATTGGAAATAGAAAAGGCGTAAAACAATATTGTGTATATAGTAATAGGAAAATTTTCAAAACCGCTACTTTATGTACTGTGTATAGATGCATGTCACGTGTATTTTAAATACAAGTGACATGCATCTATGCACACCACATAAGATGTGAAGTTTTGTTACAAAATTTTGAGATGTTTTGAAAAGAGACTCTATAGTAATATTATAGTATTAATAATGATGATGATGCGTAATATTTTTCTAATGATGGTATTTTTTTACTAGAATGTTTTATCTATTTTATTTATAGTGAACTCATTTTGGGAAAATTAATTTTTATGGGATAAAATTAACATATTTATTTATTAAACCAACGTAAGCGAGAATTGTGATAAAATTTATAAAAATGTAAGCTAGACTAGAAAGTACTACTAGATTTGGTGAACACCACTAAAACACTATGAAGAAATTTTTTGGGGAAAAAAATTACAACCCTTCAAAAAGAAAAAAAAAATGTAGGCACTAGGGATGACGCTCTAATGTAATGTCAGTTGATCACTTAATAACGTGAAATATCTAAAATATCTAAATTCAACAGACAACAAGCTAAATGAAGAATTTATTTTTCTTTAAAAAAGTTTAGGCTGTTAGTCTATGAAGTATGTAAAAAATGTTAACGTAGTTAATTCAATAATATATTGCGAGTTTATATTTTTTTATCTTTGATGTCTATATACAAAGGATAATGCTACAAATCCACTACATCATGTATCCACCTCACATCCATTTTCACTGTATTGTTTATATATATATATATATATATATCGTGATAATTTTGTGTGGTGAATATGAGATAGGGTGAATATTTAACATTATCTATGTACAAAGGATGCATTCTTAATTAGCTACGCACTTAGATCGTTTACGTTAAGACATTCGGTTAGGGTCGTTTACGTATACATGTTGAACTTAGAAATAGCATCAATTGTACAGAGAGGGGGAGAAAAAAGAAAAGAAAAGTTAAATTGGATAAAGTTGAGAAAAAAAATACATATTATGATGTCATGATGACGCCTTATTGCCTTATCAACAATGCGAACGTGTATAAATAGTATATTAAAGTCAACTCTGCTGTTTTTATATTGTAGGGGTAAAAAAAATGCTTTTTAACCCTGCCCATTTTAGTTGTTGCCTGACTTGGAGTATATACATATGTTTACTTTTTGCTCATAAAATGTCTAACTTTATTTTGAAATTTTTATGAGAAAAAAATACATTTGTCTCCCCTAAATGACTCAAAAAGAAGCAAACAAGGGAAAGTAATATCACTCTACAGATGTACATGTATGTATGAGGAAAAAAAGATGATGTTGTTGTGATACCTTAGAATAGTAACTCGGTTAATTGGCACTAAACACCTCTATCTTTCATCAATTTTGTACAAAACATCCCTGCCTATTAAGTTTTGACATTGACTACCCTTAAAATGATATTTCTTTTCGAAAAATATCCCTATCGTCTAATTAGCAAAAAATCCGTTAAGTAACATTTGGGAACTATTCTCTAAGGTATTTATATCAGCTCACGAAATCCATGATATATGTTTCCATGTACTGCTAATCACCTGTGGATCACCTGTAAGAGTATATTTCCAAGATTTTTCTTCAATGTAATACATGTTTTGCAAATTGTGCGTGGAGAGGCTTTTGAATGAAGTTGTTTATATGATTTATTTTCTATAAAAGGTCATTATTGTTCAAAGTTGTAGGAAAAGAAACGTAAGTTCATATATGATTCCAACTTTTTTTTTTTTTGTATTTTTCATTTTATTGCAAAATCAAGTATTCCATAATTGAGCAACTGCACATTCTAATACTGGGTAGTTGCCCAGTTCTTTTTGACGGGAAAAGTCATCGGACAAAAATACCCCTAAATATTAGTTTCTAAACATTATTAGTTGATAGATGTGAGAGTTAATTTTAATGCCAAGGATATTCTTTGCAAAGAAATATCATTTTGAGGGTGCTCACTGCAAAAAAAAAATTGATAGGCAGAGATGTTTTACACAAAAAAAAATAAATAAAATATATGGACGTTTAGTGCCAATTAGCCATAGTAACTTAAGAATGGTGGCCTGTGGGTGAATAGTGAAAGTCGTGTTCACTCTTTAATTTATCTATTTATTATTATATTATTATTAAGTATGTTATGTTTTTTATATATTATGTTCTAAAAATCCCGTGAAGTTCTTTTGGTATTTATAAGAAAAATTATATATATGTTATCTTATGCCATAATAATGATAAGAATATTGCCGTTGTAGCCCTCTGGCAGGAAGATGTGCCTTTGAGTTATTAACATACTTGAAAGCAATTATTCCATCATAGAATAGTAATGTTATTAACTTATGTATTGCATTTATGATTTTGGTGGCGAATTTTTTAACATAAAGTGTGGATTATAAAAGTTTAGAGGCCTTGAAACAAAATCCCAATTGGCACATTTATATTTGCAGTGTCAAAGGATTGCCATTTGCAGAAAGGAAAGGTAACGGAGAGTGAAAGCGAACTCCATGGAGGCCATAAACATCAGACTCTCCGGACTTGCTCAACCACTAGAAAGGAGTAAAAGACCACGGATTGAAGACATCATAGATTGAATCGAAATACATAGACATCCAACAATGATTTATTAATGGTGGCGTAAACTCCTTTTTTATGATTTAGCCATTTTATAGAACTTTTTCTAGAGTGTATTGACTATTGAGTGGTACTGTACCAAGCCATGTCAAGGTTAACAATTACTTTTAAATACTTAATATATTATCTCGGTAATATATTACTTATGTTAACTACAAAAGACTGGCTTCATAATTGATCGGTCCGGCTAAATAGCCCTGTCTATCTTCTGTTAAGGAGCCTTATAGCTTACGTGACGACAATCTAACATAGGAGCCGCTTTTGTTAGATTTCCGAGATCGGAAGAGCGTCGTGTATCTCCTTAACATGAGCCTTATCTATCTCTTTAATAGATTTCCATAGTTGATTCATCATTCAAATTAATATACTTGAACCCGATTATGGTTATAAATTTTTTGCTCGTAAGGTCACGACATCTGATTGATTTGGCAACCAATTTAAAGTTTTTGCACTAAAAACGATCTAATGCCGTATATATAGCACTATATAGAATCATATACATGAACTTGATCAGGCAACGCCTAATCGGAACTCACCATATATGCAATATTAGATTGGGTTGATTTCTATTGAGTATGGAGATTAACTGCCAATATAAAAACTCATTAGATCAGAACTAGTTTTACACACATTACACAAAGAAAGTAAATTTGTCACACTGCGTGGTGTGTAAACTACTAGTAATTACGCTATTGGAATTGTGATTGGAGCTAACTAGATTTTCATCCCTGCATTGTACGAGAATAATACATATCAAATTATTTAAAAAATAAATAATATGAAATTTTATTTTTTTATTTTATTTTTTTTTTGTATGGTGAAATTTTATAAGTTTACGTTACCCAATAGGAATAATGTAATTTTTTTCTTGTCATTTTAAGGTAACTATAGTTTACAATAAACTTTGACTCGATTGTTATCATTAATGCAAATACATATCATTTTATTTTTTACACTACTTTTGATAAAATGACATCGTATGAAATAATTGCTAGTTTGACCGTTACATGTACTGTATAAATATTTTTATTTAAAACCAATAAAGTCAGATAGTATGAAAATTATATAAATTAATAACACATAAAAGGAGTCATATATAAAATAGCCGTAATTATTAGTATTTATTTATACTAGGAAAAATTAAGAAAAATTACAATTATAATTTTCAATTAACTTAAACTAACGATATATATATGCTTAATTTCTATTAATTATGAGCTACAAATTTCAAAATATGTTCGACAATTAGATAATCAAATATATATAATTTAAATAATTAAATGATGATAATTATCTATTAGTTATTAAATTTAATAGTAAATCTTATTTCAAAATGGTGAATTGATAAGGCAAAAGTGAATAAAAAATTTAAAAAAATGAAAAATTCAGAATACCACAAATATTACTGTAATATGAAACAAAATGTCTAAAAGGGCACTACTAATAGATTTTTTACAGGAAAACTGTAGTACAAAGGTACACCAACTCTTTTCATTTAATTAATATATAGATATAGATGATGCGTGTGTTATTACTGCCGCAACGCCTAAAATTATTAGGAAATGAGCAATTTTTTATACTGAAGCTATGGCTTTATTGATGGGGTCAGTGGTGGAGTCACTTGGGGGCCTATAGGGTCGCTGGCCCCATTTAACTTTACTCTTTTTTTTTTTTAAGTTTTAGTTATTTTTATTTTTATCTTTAATTAGTTTTGTAATAATAATTTGAAATAAAATTTGGGTTTAAATTGTTAAATAGATAAACTAAAATTTAGTTTTGTGTTGAAATTCAAGCCAAAAAAATATGAGTGATGCTATTTATCTAGTGTCAAGTCTAGCTAGTTGGCATCACTTCAATGACCAATATGGAGATTACAATTACACTGTAGATTGGTCTAAAAATGAAGTTGAAGGAGTGCTCATTCATCCCACTTGTAACGGATTGAACAAGTCGGCCTAAAAAACTCCAAGAAGTAGGAGATTGAACCAATGAGGAAACTCCTAACCAAAAAAAAAAAAAAATGCAGATTTTGTTGAGCTTTTTCTATGCCTTTTATATTAAGAACAAGAAACGGATAGGGAAGAAAAAACATTTAAGAATTAAGATACAGCCTTAAAAATGAGAGTGACAGAAAATAAGCAAAAGATGCATCTGATAACAACCATGTATATAAGTCTATGCAAATTCATTTAGAAAAAGTGATATTTTAGTGAGTAAAATATTATGAGAAGGAATGTTGTCACAATGTCAACAAAGGTACCAAAAAGTGTCGACATTGCTGTGTGGATTTCAACATTCTAATAATAAAATTGAGGGGACCCTTTTTTTCTTTATCACTCTAGTAAATCATATTATTACATTCAACTTGTATAAACAATATATAATATCTTCTTTTTTTTGTGGCTTCATTGCTCTAATTCTTAGAAAAAGAATAATATTATATCCAATCCATGCAAAGAAATTGTTACGAGACGAGAATTATAATATGATATTAGTAAGTTCGAAATAATTTCATAATTTTTAGTAAAATCCAAATTGACAAAAACTTGTCATTTTTTCTTCATCACTCAACTATTTGAATATCACATTATATTCAACTAAAGTAATGTCTCAAAATGAAATATTATCACAATATTATCAAATATAATTTCATAAAATTACAATACTACAATACGAAAAGTAGATACATATTTGTATTACCTTTGTCCATTTAGTTAAAAACTATGAATCTATTTTTTTTCCCTTTACGAAGGATAATGTTATAGAGTTTGTTTTTTAACAACATAGTGGGAATATTTTTACTTCTTATTATTTTTTGGCTAATTATACCTACAATATCCTTTTTACCAATCACACTACAATTTTATTAATGTGAACATCCCTAGTCTTTGTTCCTTATAACATTTATGCTCCTAAAAGTTTTTGCTCTATTTTTTCTCGAATCTTTGATTTAATTGTCCTCTCATATTCTTAATGATTGGATATATTTAAAAAAATTTGATTTGTGTACAGAAAATCGTATGAAAATATGTAGTAGCATATTATAAGTATTACTTTTTTGTTTATTTAAAAATTTGAGGCAGTTCTGCAATGAAAATTTAAAAATCAAGATATTGTTCCATGCAAAATGTCATAAAAATAAAATGCTAAAAACAAAGATATGATAGAAGTAAGTTAATAATGTACGTGTAAAGATTTAAAAATATAAAAGATGTTGAGTACAATTAAATTGTGGTGTGATTAATAAAAGATGTGGTGTCAATATAACAACTCTTATTTTTTTTTTTTTAATGA
The DNA here is from genome assembly GCA_963692815.1 of Nyctanthes arbor-tristis. Classification (NCBI taxonomy): domain Eukaryota; kingdom Viridiplantae; phylum Streptophyta; class Magnoliopsida; order Lamiales; family Oleaceae; genus Nyctanthes; species Nyctanthes arbor-tristis. Next base: position 9,251 of record CAVNYN010270224.1, read on the forward strand.
TAAAGTATGAAGTAGTGTAACTCTTTCACTTCTGTCTCAAAAAGTTAAGATGTGGGGTATTTTTTTTTTTTCTAAAAGATGTGGGGTATTTTTTTATGATTAGTCTTTGTTCCTTTTTTCTTTCTTTATTTCATAATTTTAATATTTTGACGGGAAGGTGAATTTCCAATTGCATCTTCTCAAAAGTTTCGATTGTATTTTTTTTTTTAACTCTATTTCATGGTTTTAATCTTTTGATGGATAAGTGAAGAACATAAACTGATCAATCGCAACTCAAATTACCGCTATAAGGGGGTCGGATTCAGTTCACGAAACATTAAAAGCTCAAGAACTAGAGTGCTAGATTGAAAAAGAAAACTAAAAAACCGCAGCAAATCCACTACCACAATAGTGGTGGCAGTCATCAATATGTCTGTCTTATTTATTGGTTGGAGTCGATGGATTTGGTGGCAGTGAATTTTAAATGGGAGACTGATATATGGGATAGATATAAATTGATGAAGTGGTATGATTTGGTGGCGGCAAAGAAAAAGTAGTGGATGTGATTTAGATTAGAGAATTGGTGATTTAGATTTGGATGACTACATTGATAATCGTGAAGAACAATCTTAAATAGAGGTTGTAATCTATGGCTTCATGGTTGGAATTCTATTAGAGAGATTATGAAAAAGTGGCCAACTGGTTGGGTTTGGGATAGGGATTTGAAAGAATTAATTATATATCAAGGGTAAAAGTGTCATTTGATAAGGATTTAACGGCGAATGTAGATAGCTTCCATGATCAAGGACCTAGGGAGAGATTTGTGTAAAGATTGAGGACCCACGAGACCAGAAATAAAAGTTAGCGATGAAATCAATTAAAGGTTGAAAGGTTGAGACGTCAAATGTAAAGTACCCATATTTTTTTTTTTTTTGTATACTATCTTATGGATCGAGAATACTTAGAACAAAATGATATGAAATTTTAAAATTTATTAAATTCCATGTCAGGATCTTCCCTTAAATCTAACAAATTCTACTAAAATCAACTAAAATTCGTGATATAGAATTCCATTAGAATGTGGCAGATTGTGTGGAATTATATTAAAATTAAAATTCATAAGAATGAGAATCCATACATCCTAAAAAATATATTAAATTCTATGTTAATAACACCCCTTGTTATAAAAGAAAGGAAAGTTTACAAAAAAAAAAAAAAAACAATTTCCATTTTATTACCATTTATGTCTATGTATTGTGTGATTTAAGAAAAACAACGTAGAATTAAGACGGTGAATCTATTAATAGGATTCAAGAAATTACAACATCAAATGGTGGTGTGGAGTAATATCAACTACTAATGTGAACACATCATCACCTCATAAATCACATCAGAGACTGCCTGACTGGCAGGGCCCCAACAGTATCAGACGTTTAGTGCTTGATCAAAATCAGTGATTTTATCTAGTCTTATAAATTTTTTTTTTTAAAAACATCCCTAGAACTACCAAGACTTTGTTTCAATTTAAATTTAAGAACAACAATTTTCATGTATAACACTGTACTAGTTATTGTTGTTGTTGGTAATGGTGGTGGTGGTGGTGTTATTAGTATTATTATATTATTATTATTATTTTGAAAGCACAATTAAAAATTATAACATAATAGAACTACGTATAAGTATATGTAATACGAAATCATGGTATAAAAGGATCAACAATATAGATCCCCATATAGGAGACTACAAGCAGTAATAAAATATTGAAAAACCCCACCTATGGAGAATCAAAACAGACAAAGACCTTAATATTGCTTTATTTTTATTTTCTTTTATACAAAGGGAGTGGAGTGGAGTGGAGTGGAGTGGAGTGGAGGGGAGGGGCACCTGGAATTCGAATTGAAAACTCTCGGTAAGGAGTTGAGTCTTTAGCCACTAAACCAACTACTTGATCCCAAAGCCTCGTTGTTGTTATTATTGTTGTTATTATTATTAGTAGGGTGTTTTCTATGGAGTCCGATTTAGTTTAGTATTTTTTTTATTTATACCCATCTAATCCAAAAAAACTTTGGAGGAGTTTGGTGGGTTCATTTATGAAATCATAAAAGCAAAAATATTTTTTTTATCAATTAACTGATTATTATTAGTAAATATCTGAACATTTTGATTACTATTGGCATAAAGTGTGATCCAAGCTGCAATATCAACTTTTTGTCTCTATAGAAAAATTGGTAGTAATAGTAGTAGGAAAGAAAATAATAAAGGCGGTTTTAAATAATAAATTATTGAGTAAATTTCACATATCGGGCCCCAATGTTTGCACTTTATATCAACTAGATTTCCATTCTTTTTTCCTTCAATGCCGTGAGTCCTCAACCTTTCATAAATATATGTATAAGGTACTAATGCCAAAAAATGAGCTTTACATCCTTTACTCCTTAAATTAAAACAAAAAGAATTTTAAAAAAGTTAAAAAAAAGAAAATAATTTCTTCATCATCTTACCTCCCTAGTTACTCACTCTTACCCAAATTGATTGGAAATGACAAACTCTACCAATGATAGGGGGACTACCATTTTACTGTCGGCTCCCTCCTTACTACCAAAGATGACAGAAAATAGGGGTTTGTCACCTGCACCCTCTCCTAAAAAATGTTGTTGCCAAAATTTTTCATTTCTAGTCAAGTTGAGGTTGGGAATGGGGTACTTTGGTAGATACGGAAATGAAAAAAATATTTTCATTTTGTTTTTATATTTATTATTTTACTTCTTTAAAGAATACTTTTGTTTTTATTTAAAAAGTTGAGTGTATAATTGTCATTTAATGGGATTAATAGTCTTGTGTGCCAAGTTATAAAAGATTGGGGACCTACAGCGTTAAAAAAAGGATGGGACTCAATTGATACAGGATGAAAAGTTTGGGGAGCATAGGTGAAATTTACCCAAAATTTTTCTTAATGGCTGATGGTTCCCGTGGATCCTTCTCTGTAGGATAAATAGCAAAATCCTTTTTAGCTGAACTTCCCATAAATCCCTTACTGAAAACCCCGTGCCCTAGCTTCCCTTGAAACAATGGCTTCTCTTGACAGCGACGTCGCCATGGTTCCGGCGGGCGAGGGATCATCAGGTGCCGGTCCATCCTCCGGTAATCCTGCTCCGCCGGCATCTGCCAAGAAAGCGAAACGGTTCGAGATCAAGAAGTGGAACGCCGTCGCGCTTTGGGCTTGGGGTATAAACTTAACCTCATCGTAGCTCTGTCACGCACGCACACGCTTGATTATGTGTGTAGAATCGATATTCTGATTTTAGGTTTTGAAGGAACCCTGATTTTAATTCTCTGTGCAGATATTGTGGTGGATAATTGTGCGATCTGCAGAAATCATATTATGGATCTATGTGAGCTTTATTTTATGATTTCCCATTTTCTTTTTTGCTTGTACTTGTTTGTTCAATACTAGTGTTTGTGTAATTAGGTATTGAGTGTCAGGCTAATCAAGCTAGTGCTACAAGCGAGGAGTGCACTGTTGCTTGGGGTATGTCGTTTCACTTAAACTTTATCTTTTAATTTTAATAAGGTTTGATATGTTAAGCTGTTATTTTGTGCGTATATATTTTTGCTGCAATAGGGATCTCTTTGTTGCATAGCATGAAATTGATCTTATATCTTTAAATTGATCTTACATCAAAGATATAATTCTGGTAGGAAGATTTGCTTTTGAGTCGTTGGCATGATTAAAAACAGTTAGTCTATAATAGAATAGTAATGTCATTAGCTATTGCGTTTACAAGTTTGATGGTGAATTATACTTCAGAATTTTATAACTACACTTCTATCTCATCTTCATATTTTGAGAATCTTGTTGGTCCCTTTGAGCTGTAATTCGGTTGTTTATTACTAAGAGCTTTCTTCTTCAAGTTCTACAACTGAATGGGACTTGGGATGTTGAACTGGAACAAGTCTTAATTAATTTAAATCAATTCAGGTCTAATGTTTTCCTCTTCTGTGCAGTAGTAGTGGAATTTGTGACATTTTATTGTCACAGATATTTTGGAGTCCCTATGTGATATTTTAGAGTTCCCTTCTTTCTGAAGAAATCAATACGCTATTGCTTGTTATCTAATGATGCTAAGTGTTTTTCATAATCCGCGTTCTACTATTTCTTAATACTGCATGTGCTCCACTAACGCTTATACGCATTATGACTTGTACACATTGATACTCTTACATTTGGCATGCTCAAATTTAAGCTGTCTAGCTCAGTTGCCTACTTGATGAAGGTTTGCTGAAATTCCAACATATATGACTGTACTCTGCTTCCTAGATACAAAAAGAGAAATGAAATAGAATTGAGTAAGACCGAGGGATTTTCTCTACTTGACGATAAACAAAAATATCACCTGTCTTTTGAGAAATCTAATTTGTTCGAATTGATCCTTTTTGCCCTCTATTTGATTCATTTGTTACATTTGCTGAAAATGTCTGCAACTAAATTGAGCCATGTAATGTAATTCTGGTTTCCCTTTGCATTTTCTTAGATTTGCTCATGAGAATTAAATTATGTTTGTAAACTGTTTCTTTAACTGGACTAAAAAATGTTGTCTAACCAAGTTGTTCTGGTTTTCATCTGTATATATTCCTTTTGCTGCCTTGCATATCATTTAAACAAAGGTTGGCACAAAATATATCGATTTGGTTTGTTAATGAGGCTCAAAGAAATAGTTTTATTTATGGTTTATTCATATTTGTCGCTGTCAAATGGAAATAACATTGACAAATTGATTCCTATTACAGTTTCCCAAATATCATCTGAGTGGAAAGAGATCATAAGAAAGTGAATGCATGTGAATGTTAAACCAGTGCTAATTGTATATTAATCTTTTGGGTGGTTGCATATCCAAATTTTTATTTATTATTGCATGTGAATGTTAAACCAGTGCTAATTGTATATTAATCTTCTCGCTGGCTGCATATCTATTTTTTTATTTGTTATCTGTAATGCGTCTGCAGTATACATATTGATTGCTTGGTTGCTTATATGCAGAAGCCAACAGAAAAAAGTGTGGAAATTGGAATAATAGAGAGAGAGAAGAGATTATAATTTCAGTGTATAGAGGATGCTTTTGAATTTGATTGAGAAATAAAATTATCACATTCCTGCGTAGCTTATTCCACATCTTAATGGTCTTAACTCATGTGTTTCTGCTTTTTTATTGAACTCAATACCAGTGTATGCTTCTTTTCCAATTCCTGATCCTGATACTGGAAAATAATAGCCTCTTGAAAGAGAGACTTTGAATTCGGAAAGAAGAATATGGGATAAAAATTTATATGATAATTGTTAAAGGAGACTTTAACTGGAGATCCGAATGAAAGAATTTGTCATTTATTTCTTTTTTGTCAATGAAGTAGATGTAAAAACCTAAACACTGCAGACATGGGATGATTGCAGAAGATACAGTAACAGATATGTAACCGTGTTACTACAGCTCTTAGGCTGCCGAATTTGATCTTCAGCATAGCTTGTCCATCATTTTTCTGTACTTTCATTTTACGTGTTGTGTTGTTCGGAATTAGTATTTAACTAGATAGTCAGTCCTGTATACTGAAGCAAGCTTTCTGAACTCGGTCAACTTAGTTCTTGTTCGCTACCATGTACTTTGAACATGGTTCTGTTTTTTTGCATTTTATGATGGACGTTAGATCTGTTGATAGTGTTCTTTTATTTTTTTATTTTTTTATTATTATTTTTTTTATTTTTTATTTTTTACCTAGCGGTTTTTATGGTTTGATTTTTAAAGAATTGATTTTGTGTAATGTGATTTTGTAGGATGTGTGGTTAGAAAGTTGTAGGGGAAAAATTGACTTTTTGAAGGGCATGTGCTTGAGAATGAAAGTGGGAATTATATCTTAATGCTATCCTTTCGCAGAATGTCTTCTTTACCATACAACATTCATTCTTTGGTCGTGACAACTGTTTGGACCTTTTTGTTTGTAGGTGTTTGCAACCATGCATTTCACTTCCATTGCATTAGCCGCTGGCTGAAAACTCGCCAAGTATGCCCTCTGGGTAAGAAATCACATGTTGGATTCTCTCTATTATAGTCTTTGCTTTTTACAGTAATATTTATTATTTTATCTTCACTCTTGTACAGACAACAGCGAATGGGAGTTTCAGAAGTATGGTCACTAGAACCTTTTGGGATATATGTCGGATCTTATACATTCAAAATATATCCGGGCTTTATTTATTTTCACTCAAAAAAATGACAGATTGGATTTCATGCTTATTGACCTTGAACTTTGATGCAAATATTTGCGTAATGCACAGTTGCAATGGATCGTATCTGTAACTAACGTCTGTGATTTTGGTGTTTCACACTCTTGCTGCATCTGTCATTGCTTATCTAACTATATTCATTATTCTATGATTTTGGTGTTTTGGTTGTTTTTATTGTGCGTGTGAATCTTTTCTGGGCTGTTACGTTTGCCTGTGTCCTTGTATGAAGGTTTCCAACCTTAAATTACCATCACCGTGGAAGTGCTTAACTGCCCGTGTATTACTTGATTGCATCTGTGGAACCTGCGATGGTACAGTTTTCATTGTTGAAATCTATAGTTCTGTCCCTAACCATTTGTGTATTTTGTCTTCCGTCACTGTTTAAAATTAGTGTGAAATCACTGTTTTGTTGGCGAGATTTTTGGAAGAGAAGTTTTTTTTGGGGGTTTTTATGTTGCCGGTAGTGTTTTGGTCTGACCATCGTTAGGATGTCTCTGAATACAACGACTAAGGAAAGTTATTTCTTTAATACGGGGGTATAAAATAGATATATTTACACTGCCGTTGAGTCCCTTCTCACTCGATATTTGAGGATGAGATCAGCCTAGAGGGGGTTGGGAGTCAACTTTGGGTTTAATTCTATTTGATTCATTGCTACCAATTTTATATAAATCATCTTAATTTAACAGGCCTTCAAAGTAATAATATAAATATATAAGTTGTGCAATTTAATATTCTTCAAAATTATACAATTTTATGAAGTTTAAAATATTAACATCAATTCCTTCTCTGTTAAATTTTTGAACACCTATGTCGTCTGGGTAGCTATTTAGATCAGTAGCACTTGTGCAATGCATATAATAAACAACCACTAAATTAAAATAGAAATTTAACAATAATTGTAGAGTGACAATGAAATTAGAATGCATAGATACAATATCTCAAGTCAACAATTTCATTTGTACATGAAAATATGTGACTTAGATTAACTAATATAAATTTTGCAACAGTTTTTAAATATAATATTTGCAATAGTAGAATTATTTAATTCACATTTTTATCAATAATTTACATTAACATTTTTAATCAAGGACACAGCTCATTTCAATTCATGTACAATTCATTGTACACGATAGACTCGTTGTAGCATAAATATAACTCAATCATAGCTTTCAATATTGACTCAGTCATTGACCCGGACACTGTACTGGATTAATGGGTTTCTGATTTAACTGATAAATCATTGCTAACTCAGTTGTCAATTCAAGTATATGTGGTTAACGATAATTTTTTTGAGTGAAAATATACTAGAATAGTTATATATAAATGAAAATTGTTAAAAAAAAAAGAGTTGACATAATAGTTTAAAAACTACTTCTTGACATGTAGGTCATGAGTTCAATACTTCACTATTAAATTTGTAATAATGTTTTTATGAAAAGTAACAACCAGTCGGGCTTTGCATGAGTTTTGATTTAGAAAATTATCTTTGATTACAATTCCTGATATACGATAGAGTCATTGTAGCTTAAACATGAATCCAATTGTAATTTTCAATATTAACTCGGTTATTGACTCAGTAACTGTACTGAGTTAATGGGTTTCTGGTTTGACTGATGGGTCATTACTAACTCAAAATGTTTGCTCTTGTAAGAAGTGCATCTAATCAAAATGTCCAATTCTTTTTTTTTTTTTTTTTAACAAAGAGTGTTTATTGAAGAAGTAATAAGATCTCACACTAGATTCCTATTTTTGAAAATACAATTACAATATGTATTTTATCAATAAAATGAGCATAGATATAAATACTACTAAAGACTGAAATGCAACATAAAGAAATCTACAATGGATAAAAGTAAATCTATGGTAAGTGAATAAGCTAACAAAGTAATAAAACAGTTAAAAACTGTTTTGCTTTTGGACCATACAACAATTTTGATGAAAAAATTAAACAAATATTAAATTGATTATTCTCACAACTGTTTTTTTATTTTTAATTTTTGTTCAGCATAAAGAAATCTGCTTATTCACAAACTACTGCAATACCAAACTAAACTTGAAAATGATCAATTTTGCTCTAAAGTGTTCCAATATAAAAAACATGGACCAAAATGGCCACTTTTAAGTATATGTCAAACATACTCTTCTTCACTTAAATTTACAATTCTCGTCTTGACGTCTTCATTACTCATCTCCCTGTTGTCGAAAAACAACTCCAGCCACAGCCAACATCGACAATATTGTATTACCAATGAAAATGTATGCTCTAATTATTTGGTTGACATTTATTTTTATTTTTCTCTACAAAAATGGCTATCAATTTGATTTAAGTTATTATTATTTTTTTTTTTTTGGTAAGGATTATTATTATTATCATATTGATTAATAAACTATTCACTCTATCCTCTTACGTCTATCAATCAATGAAGGAGAATAGTTTTAGAAAGGAGAAAAGAAAAGCATACACACACAAGTGGAATTGAATCCTGCAGCGCAAAAATCTTAGACATAATCGTCGCCTGAGAGATTCGAACTCTCGCGGGGAAACCCCATGTACTTAGCAGGCAAGCGCCTTAACCAGTCGGCCAAAGCGACGATCCAAGTAACTGTCAGCAAATTAAATTGGTTTAAATTTATAATCTCTAATAGAATAGAATGATAAAGAAGCAACGTATTCATGCCTTTAAAAATAAATATTAACTTACTGTTCGGCTTGCTTTGCCCATGGCATCCTAATAAATCATTACAACAAATAGAATAGATCGGAAAGGACAAATCCCCCAACTATTATTAGACATACAAGCATAAAATTGTTGGGTCCATCATTAAATGATTATTCTATTAGCTTTGTTAAAGCATAATATCATGTAAAGTTGGCAACACTTGGAGTTCATTAGTTCACTGTTATAAAGAATATTGACCATAATAATTATATGTAATACCAACCATTCTTGGCTTGCTATGCTGCATATATGCTTTTGGGGCATATATTGTTTTGCATCTAACAAATTCATCATTAAATTTTACTTACGTGCCCACGATAGTGATTGTCTGATCGATTAAGGAGTGAATTCCATTTGTACGATAAGGCTGACTAGGGTGAGAGATGAGCATGTTCCCATCCTGTATATATCATAGTATTAGTTCATTTTCCTAACTAAATATTTAAGCCTTTGTATTTATGTAGAATTGTCTATTTCTTGGGTTTATCAAATTCAATATAACAAACTCATTGGAGTCAAGAATTCAACTCCATTTTTCTTTTCATCCTTATATTTTTGTATAATATCTAACAAAACCAACGTGCCATAGAGTATTTTGAGATCATCTTGACGTTATGCCTTGTCATAAAAGAGATGGGAAACCTTGTCCAAACGGTTAAGGAGTTAGGACCATAAGCAATTCAAGATTTACTTAATAAAGGAATATAATTAATGATCACTACTGATGGTAATTACGCAGAACAAAAATACTTCCGATCTCTAGCTCTTGTGATAATAATAAGAATAGCATGCATATTCACTTTTTTGCCTAAAAGAATTATTATATGGATAAGATATGATCTTCTAATTTGTATGTATTCATGATTTCATGTTACCCATTACCAAGTTAGGATGATGATTGAATTGAAATTGTGTTCAAAGATGGGTAGAGTTTAGGTATATGTCAAAGTGATTATATAGATTATTAAGATTTTGATCTATAATTGTTAAAGGGGTGGGAACAACGTGTTTCAAAGTTTTTCAACTTTTTTATACATTAATTAATAAATGAATACGAAATCGATCTTCTCAATATAGTAGTAAGGTAATCCTGTTATTTGAGTTTGTTTGAATAATTTTTTGAAAATACTTATTATAATTAGGAAAGTCGTTTTTAGACTAAATACATAGTTAACTTTATAACCCCGTCTTGTCTGTTCAAGACTTCCAATGGTCTTTTATTCATTTATTTTTTAGTATAATCTGCAGATTGTAAATGTGGGAATGGTGACTCAAACCTAAATTAAATAACTTGATATAAGTGTGTGTGGGTGTTTTTTTTTTTTTTTTTTTTTTAGGGGGGGGTGGGGGGGGTTTACTATTAGGACAAGCATCCTTGGTCACCAACCTCGGGAAGCACCAATTTTTCTTGAATTTCTTATGTCATATGGGTTTTAGTTTATTTATTTAATTTTAGTGCTTTTCTTTTGTGTTTAGAACTTGTTTGCTGTTGCCCCTTATCTTCATTGCCCCTTAAACGGGTGATGGGTGAAATCCCCGGACCAAAATTTAGTTCGACAATGGGGGGCACTATAGGTGGCCCGGTCATTTCTTTTTCCTGCCAGAATTTGCTTCACCTGAGCGGAGAAAATAGTCTCATTTTTCAAATTTGTGAATTTCAAACAAGGTGATTTTGATTTTGCCAGCAACGCTGGCGTTTGGATAATGTTGGAAAATATCTACTTAAGTTGCTTGTGTATCTAAATTTACCAATTCAACGGACTATATATGATGTGGCGTAATTTCTGCCACTGATGCAATTTGTGTAGGGGTTGATGATATGCTCACGTTAGTGGCTAATATCACGTCACATTAGTGTCTGGTACTACTATGGCACCAAACGTAACACCTATGGTACCAAACGTCTGGTGGTAAACCATTTCTACTATAGAGTTTTACTGAAAGAGGAAAACACTTCACTTATGAATCAGCATTACTTCTTTCCTTTTAACTTCCAATGTCTTAGTGTCAAGGACAAACACTACATAGTTGCCAATCTAGATTAAGGGCGCCTTCTAAGTGATAATTCTTGTAACACTGTGGACTTCTAGAAATTCATGTTGCTTGCATCGAGATCGTTAAAACTCATTTCTCATAGCTAGCGGAAACCAGAAAGTAACGATCTATATCTAGCTGCGAGATGTCTATTTTGCGTGTCGTATGTGCAAGTCACCTCACAGGGTATGATGTGGATGTGGCGTGCCAGATGGTGGTGTGTAATGCCATAATGCCGCTAACTATCTAACGGTAGATCATTTTCATAAAAACCAGACGGTTAGATCTACTACTACCTGCCATTAGGCCTGGGCACGAACGGGTCGGGTTTGGACCCAACCAGAACCCGACCCGACAAGTTTTCAGGTTTCAGATTTAGGAACCGAGCCAACCCGGCTCGGTTCGTCAATCGGAGTCAACCCAAATCAACTCGGGTTGACTCGAGTTGACTTGGCTCTTGGGTTGGGCGGGCCATGTAGCGGCCCAAACCGCAATCACGCTTAAAATTCTCCAAAAAAAATTAAAACCAACCCATTTGCTAGAAAAAGTCCAGTCCATTTACATTTTTTAACCATAAATTTCAGGACGTGCTTGTGAGTTGTGAGAATCTATTATTCTATTGTCTTTGAACCCCAAATTCAAAACAAAAGAGGAGATTTATCAAGAGAGAGCATTGAACCCTAAACTGAAAGACAAAATAGAAGATTTATCAAGAAAAAACAGGCAACAGACAGTAGTAGTAGCGTGGCACGGCGGTGGTAGCGCTACACGGCAACGAACAGAGCCGTCAAGCAGAGTTGTGAATCTAGATATGATTATCTTCCAAGTAGCCTATCGGGATCTAATTTAGATTTTGATGTGAATTGATGCAAATTATAAATATATTTCATACAAAAAATCTATGTGATTGGGTGGATACATAGAGAGACAGAGAGACAAGAGCGCGCAGGGCGGCCGCAGTGCACAGAGACAACGACGTCTAATCAGACCAGCAGTGGAGGTGCAGGAATTGAATTTGGGCATATCTGGGTTCTTGAGACTTGAGAGAGTGTTTTGAGACTGAGCCTTTTGTATGAAATTGAAATGGTGAACCTGTCATAAGGAAAAATAAATTAACAAAAAATGATTTTGTGACCTTCAAACAAAAAAAAAATGATTTTGTGAAAAAAAAAATATATATATAATCAGGTTACTTGGGTTAAGCGGGTTGACCCGGGTTGCACCGAGTCAATCCGGAACTCAACTCGACCTGGTCGGGTCCCTCTACCCTTCCACTCGCGACCGACTTGGTTGCTAGAGTAACCTGACCAGACTGGACCCATTTCGGGTCGGTTGAGTAGGGTTTAGCGATTTTCTGAATCAGATGCCCAGCCGTAGTTGCCATATGCCTATGTTGCGTGCTAGATGGCACGCATCTGGCACGCCACATAAGCATTTGACGCTATAATGCCTCCGAACATTTGGCGGTCGATCATTTTTAGGAAACGAGACGCCATAAGGAGTTAGAACCAGCTAAACATCAAAATCAACATAAGCCACAAAGGAAACAATAGAATCATTAAGGGAAAGTGGTTCAAGTTAATTTCTCTCTTCGTATTCTTTTCCCTTCCCTCCTTCAAATTGAAGGCGAAGATTGTTTAGGAAAAATGATAATTCCAACATGACTAACATTCTCAAATTTATTACAGGGCCAGCAGGGATGTGAAAAACTTTGTTGTCTCTTCAAGCATACAATGCTAAATACCATTCAGAACCTAGATTGCGAATTTCAATGTATATGGTTACTTTAGTGTTGAAATTTTGCTGCTTATGATGTGATCTCTATTTTCGTGCAGTTTTGCCATATGATGAGAATTTGCCCACGATTTCCAAACTCTCCATAATTTTCATTTCCATATAAATTAGCGTAATAACACAACTTCATAGAGAGCAAATTCCAGTTCTACAACACTATTAGAAAGTACCCAATCTACGTATGTGGTGTTGTAGGATGAATATAAAACGTATCTATATTGTAAAAGCATATTTTTTTTATAAAAAATTATTTTACTACTTTATCCCTTTTGAGTGATTCAATAATTCCTAGAATTGGAAACCCTAATCATGGTCTCTTTGATTCTCGTCTTGTGCTGCTCTTACCTCTTTGGAAAATTTTACACATTTTGGTTTCACCGCGATCTTTCTTTATAATGATGGATTCTAGGAGTCAAAATGGTCCTTCGAACAATCAAAATGAAGATGGTGACCGGCCAATTAACCTCACAATTTGTGTTGCTGTCAGTGCTTAAGTTATTTTGGTCGCTAAAACAATTAGTAACTTGACTCATATTGTTGTTGTTAGCGATAACTGCCTAGTTATGTCTGGCATCACCTCCAATAACTCAAACAAGCATGGGGAAAAATGTACGAATACTAAGGAAAATTGTGGGATCTTATTATTATAATTAGTAAGGACGTGCGTAAGTCTCATGTAACATAATGTACCACAAAGCATAAAATGTTTGCATTTTTTAAAGTTAAAAGTTGAAAATACGTACCACTCAGAACCTAGATTGTAATTTCAGTATAAATGGTTACTTTGGTGCTGAAATTTTGTTGGTCACGATATTATCTTTATTTTTGTCTAGTTTTTCTATATAATGAGAATGTATCCCTAATTTCCAAACTCTGCGTAATTATCATTTCCATTTACATTAGTCCCATAACATAATTTCGTAGATAGCAAATTCTAGATCTACAGAAATATTGGGAAATACCTAGTCTAGATATGTGGTATTGTCGGATGAACATAAAACGTGTCTATATTATGCAAGCGTGTTTTCATTTTTATAAAAAATTATTTTATTGTTTTACCTCTTTGAGTGATTCGTTACTTCCTCGGATTGGAAACCTCAATTGTTATCTCTCTGTCTCTCGTATTGCGCCGTCGCTTTCATGTCTTTGGAAATTTTTACACATTTTGGTTTCATCGCGATCTTGCTTTACAGTGATGGATTCTGGGAGCCAAAATGGTCATTCTAACAATCAAACTGTAGATGGTGACCGGCCACTTAACCTCACAATTTGTGTTGTTGTGGGTTGTCGCTAATCAAAATGGTAATTTTACTCAAATAGCTGCTACTAGTGATAACTTGCCTGTTATGCTGGTGTCTTCTCCGAGAAATCAAGTATAAACTTAGAAAAACATTTTCTCTATATTAACAACATATTTAGATTGATTGTGATTGGAAGATAATTTACTATCAATTAATTGAAAGTTAAAAGTAAGAAGGCATGGGAAAAAGATATGGAAATACTAATAAAATTTTAAGTAAAAGCGGGGCACCTTATTATTATAGTAAGCAACGTCTCATGTAAAATGATGTATAATAAAGCGTAAAATTTTTATCTTTTTTAAGTTAATAGTTATAAATACAATTCATAATTTAGATTGCCATTTTAAGTGTAAATGGTTACTTTCGTGCTGAAATTTTGCTGGCTGCAATATAATCTTTATATTCAGACAATTTTTCTATAGGATGAGAATGTACCCCTAATTTCCAAACTCTCTATAAATTTTATTTCCACTTAAGTTAGCCTAATAACAAAATTTCGTAGATAGCAAATTCTAGTTCTACAGCAGTGTTGGAAAGTACCCAATTTATATATGTGATGTTGTAGGATGAACATAAAACTTGTCATAATTATTATCTCTGTGTCTTTCATCTTGCACCACTCTCATCTCTTCAGATATTTTTACACATTTTGGTTTCATCGTGAACTTGCTTTACAACAATAGATTCCGAGAGTCAAAATGGCCCTTTGAACAATCAAATTGTAGATGGTGAACAACTAATTAACCTCATGATTTGTGTTGTTGTGGACGCTCAAGTTATTTCTATCACTAATCCAAATGGTAATTTTACTCAATTTACTATTGCCGATAATGGCCTTTTTGGTTATGGCTGACTACCCTAACAACTTATTTAGATAGATTGTGATATGAGAGATAATTTATTATCGACTAATTGAAAGTCAAAAGTAAGAACGCACGGAAAAAAATGTGGAAATACTAGTAGGATTTTAAGGAAAAGTGGGGAACTTCATTATTATTAGTAAGCACGTGCAACTGCACGTGCGCTACACGTCTTACGTAAAATGATGTACAATAAAGTGTAAATTTTTTAATTTTTAAGTTAAAACTTCTAAACACAATTCAAAACTTAGATTGCCATTTAAAGTGTAAATGGTTACTTTGATGCGAAAATTTTGCTGGTTGCAATATAATCTCAATTTTCAGACAGTTTTTCTATATGATGAGAATGTACTCCTAATTTGCAAGTTCTCCATAATTTTTATTTTCTTTTACATTAGCCTAATAATACAATTTTGTAGATAGCAAATTCTAGTTTTATAGCAGTATTGAAGAGTTCCCAGTCTAGACATGTGATGTTGTAGGATAAATATAAAACGTGCCCTAATCATTATCTTTTGGTCTCTCGTCTTGCGCTGCTCTCACCTCTTCGGAAATTTTTACACATTTTGGTTTCATTGTGAACTTGCTTTACAACGATGGATTCTGAGAGTCAAAATGGTCCATAGAACAATCAAACTATAGATGCTGATCGGCCAATTAAACTCACAATTTGTGATGTTGTGGGCGCTTAACTTATTTCTCTCACTAATCTAAATGGTAATTTTACTCAAATTGTTGCCGTCGGTGATAACCTGCTTGGTTATGGCTAGTGTAGCCTCTGAAAAAATCAAGTATAGAAACTTTGCAAAATATTTTCTATACATTAACAACATTTTTAGATAGATTGCAATCTTAGAGATAATTTTAATTGAAAGTCAAGTAAGAACGCAGAGCAAAAATGTAGGAATACTAATCAAATTTTAAGAAAATGTGGGGGGATCTTCTTATTATTAACAAGCACATGCGTTGCACATGCGATGCACGTCGTATGTAAAATGATATACAATAAAGCGTAAAATTTGTGCTTTATAGCTTAAAACTTGTAGCTTAAAACTTCTAAATACAATTCAAAACTTAGATTGCCATTTTAAATGTAAATGGTTACTTTTGTGCTGAAATTTTGATAGTTGCAAAATAATTTCTATTTTCAAATAGTTTTTTGATATGATGAGACACGACGCTCTTCCGATCTCAAAATCTCTATAATTTTTATTTCCATTTACATTAGCCTAATAATAAAATTTTGTAGATAGCAAATTATAGTTCTACAGCAATTTTGGAAAGTACCTAGTTTAGATGTGTGATGTTGTAGGATGAACACAAAACTTGCCCTAATCATTATCTCTGTGTCTTTCGTCTTGCGCCACTTTCATCTATTTGGAAATTTTAACAAATTTTGGTCTCATTGCGAACTTGGTTTACAATTTATGTTAATGTGGGCCTTCAAGTTACTTCTATTGCTAATCCAAAGGGTAATTTTACTCAATTTGTTGTTGTCGGTGATAATCTGCTTGGTTATTGGTTATGGCTGGCATCGCCTCCAATAAATCAAGTATAGAAAACTTTGTAAAATATTGTCGCTACATTAACAACATATTTAGATAGATTGGGATCGAAGAGATAATTTATTATCGATTAATTGAAAGTGAAGAGTGAGAATGCATGGGAAAAAATGTGGGAATACTAACAAGATTTTAAGGAAATATGGGTGACCTTATTATTATTAGTAAGCACATGCGTTGCACGTACAACGCACGTGTGTTGCACGTCTTATGTAGAATGATGCACGTCTTAAGTAAAATGATGTACAGTAAATTTTTGCATTTTTTAAGTTAAAAGTTCTAAATATAATTGAGAACTTCGATTGCCATTTTAAGTGTAAATAGTTACTTTGGTGCTGAAATTTTGCTGGTTGCAATATAATCTCTATGTTCGTACAATTTTTCTATATGATGAAATGTACCCTAATTTCCAAACTCTCTATAATTTTCATTTCTATTTACATTAGCCTAGTAACACAATTTTCTAGTTCTACAGCTGCATTGGAAAGTACCCAGAGATCGGAAGAGCGTCGTGTTGTTTGATGAACATAAAACGTGACTGTATTATACAAGCATGTTTTCATTTTTATAAAAAATTATTTTATTGTTTTACAATTTTGAGTGATTCATTAATTCCTTGGATTGGAAACCCTAGTCATTATCTCTTTGTCTCTTGTCCTGCGCCGCTCTCATCGCTTCAGAAATTTATACACATTTTGGTTTCATCGCGATCTTGCTTTACAACAATAGATTCTAGGAGTCAAAATGGTCCTTCGAACTATCAAACTATAGATGGTGACCAGCCAATTAACCTCAAGATTTGGTTTTTTTGGGCACTCAAGTTAATTATCTGACTTTGTTTAACCTTTTTTGAAATAGAATCTTCAAAACCCAAATTTCCAATTTCAATGTCCATTGAACTCTTGATCTAGTAATTCAGACTTAAATTTGCCTAACATCAAGGGCACATCAAGTGTGTATTTGTTCACACAGACAGGAAGAGAGGAAGTCTAGTCTCTACAAACAAGGAAAGAAGCAAAATTTACCTGATAATGAGTACCTTCGTGGAAAGATTTCAGATTCGGGTTGAGCGAGCAAGTTGACTGGGAAAAATTTGATGATTTTTTTAGATAGAGAAATCGTTGACGAGTTGCACAAACTCCTGCGTTAACTTTGGCGCTGGTGACTGGGTGGAGGAAGCAAGGTTAATGTTCACGAGAGCAGAGCGTGTGGCAGCGTGGGAAAGGGAAAAGGTTTTGGCGTTTTGTAATATGTACAAGGGTTTTGGCATAGTTGAAATTTTTTTGAGGGGGATGCGTGGTGTACGGGCATGGGCCGGAGGATTTTGTTTTTCAATAATATTTTCTCATTATTATCCTATAGTAACATAGTTTTGCCGACTCCACCTCACGTTAGAGCCTTATCAGCAGCTGGTACTATAGACTTTTTTTGTGTACATAAAATTTGAAGTATTACTCACACATAATAATATTTATTATTATAGCTAGTCTCTTGCTCGCACGTTGCACGAGGAAACCAAATGAACAAGAATATAAGAAATCGAAATAAATAAGAAATTTAATATTGAATATAAACTTTTAATGACGAATCAAAATGTAATCTCCTTGGAAAGAATATAACTACAATAAGATTAGTCTTTTAAATATATTTTTACTACTTTAAAACCAATAAGACAGATTTCTATACAAAGTTTACATTAAAATTTATTATGCACCCTAATAAATTTTGAAAATATTTTGACAAAAGATAATGTTCAAAGAATGCTCTAAAATTTATTACAAAACCTTCGAGAGGTTTTTGTCACATCCTTACGACACTAAGGTATAATTTATTGAAATAATAAATTATATTTATCATTAAAATGAAAAAAATTAATGAGGGCCATATAAAAAAATTAAAATCAAATTTTCAAATTATTATCATGAGAATTAGTATGCAAAACACAACTATACTATTCAAATATTCCTCAATAATAATATTAGGAATATAAGTTATTTTGAAACACAATTTTTAACGGGTTTTAATGTTAAGGAGAATATCACAATTTTCAAAATTTATATATTAGGAATGTTTCGATTAGCTGAAATTATAGATTATGAATAAATATAGATTGTGAATAAATATATCTAGATCCCAATTATAAATATATTTATAATTTTCAAAATTATAGATTATGAATAAATATATCTAGATCCCTATTATAGCATTCAAATTTTAGAAAAAAAAGAAGATTAAAGGGAATATTCCATTTTAACTTTATCTAGAAAAGGGAAAAAGTTTCAATTTACTGCAAACTGTACCAAGAAATTTGAACGGGAAAAATGCTGTAATAGGGGTACCGAGACTTAATTCTCTTAATTATATGTATATATAGATAGATTGTGTCAGATAGAGTTTTAGGCGGGAAACATTTTTTAATTGTGTCAGATGACATTGCAATTATGCTAGAAAATTATTGTATTTTATATTATATAAATGAAAATTGTTAACAAATAAAAGAGTTGGCATGATTGCTTTAAAAGCATGTTACTCTTAACATGTAGGTCATGAGTTCAATCCTTCACTATTACATTTATAACAATTTTTTTTAAATTAAAAGTGGTAGTCAGTGTAGTATGACATTATAAACAATTATGCAAGATAGAGTTTTAGGCAGGAAATATTTTCTAATTGTGTCAGACGAAATTGCATTTGTACCAGAAAACTATTGTATTATATATTATTATATTATTATTACTAGAATTCTCATCCGTGCATTGCACGAGATCTAAAAGTAATAATAATCGTAGTAATTCTAGGAAGACATATTTATCTGGCATGAAAAAATTGATTGTGGGCCTTTAAATTCACCACTTGCATATAAACAATCAATTCATGTTTGCCAACTAACATATATCAGTTATTCATATCATATAAACATGTCTACCTAGAATTACTCTAATAACAAATATCAATGAATTTTTATATAAAAATTTAATAAATTATTAATACAGACAATTGAGATATATATTAGCATTATCATATGTTGATTTATTTGTTAGCAACACTTTTTGTATTAGTTAATTATTTTCTTTTTTTTTAATACATTGGATATAGGAAAAGGGAGGGAAACTAATATCAGTTATTCATCTCAGATAAACATGTCTCCATATAATTATTCAAATAACAAATGTCAATAAATTTTTATACAAAAATTTCATATAAATATTAATACGGCTAGTTGAGTCATATTAGTATTATAAGACATAAGTTTTTTATAACTATTATATTATATTTAAATTTATTTGCCGGTAACACTTTTTGTACTAGTTAATTCTTTTTTTTATACAACAGGCATAGGAGAGGGGATGGGCATGCGTGTTCCAACCCAGGACTTTCTATCTAGAATGTGAAAAACCTAACTAATGTAGCACTTGTTTGAATTACAGCACTATTTAATTATGCATGTATAAATAAAAATTAATTGAGGTGATTCAATAAAAGTAAAATGTTTGAAAATTTTTGAACAACTATTACATTGCAACTGTATCAATATTCAGTCCATCTCTCAAATAAATAATCCAACTCTAAATACAGTAAGACTATATCTAAAACGACAAACTGAAATTTTTGTTCCATGGAAAATTAGAGAAAAGTTCCAATTTATATTAATTATAGAATCAGAAACTTGCAGTACTATAATTTTAAAAAAATCAAATTTGATTATTGCACTATAATAACCATATAAAACTTTCTTCAAAAATCATAAAAAATTAAAATTTACAATAAGGGTACAAATTTTTAGGAATTTATTCGTTTAGAGACGTACTGTGCATGTATTTTTGAATTATAAAGATTACTATTTTCTTTTTTTGAAATAAAACTCTCAATTAATTTCATATTCGAATTGATAAGTGACAGATCCCTAATTCAAAATAGTTGGCTAAAGAACTACCATGAATTGATGATTGGATTTGGATTAATAAATGGAAAAGTGAATATTATTTGATAAATTAGCGTAACAATTTCCAAAAAAAAAAGATAAAAGAAATACAAAAAAAGGAGTTAAATGATATATTAATTATAGAATCAGCAACTTGTAGTACTATAATTTTAAAAAAATCAAATTTGATTATTGCACTACGATAACCATATAAAAATTTCTTCAAAAATCATTAAAAATTAAAATTTACAATAAGGCTATAGATTTTTAGAAATTTATTCGTTTAGAGACATATTATGCATGTGTTTTCAAATTATAAATATTACTATTTTATTTTTTTAAATAGAACTCCCAATTAATTTCGTGTTTGATTTGATAAGTGGCAGATCTATAATTCAAAATAATTGGCTAAAGAAACTACTGTGAATTGATGATTGAATATAGGTTAATAAACGGGAAAAGTGAATATCATTTAATAAATTAGTATAACAATTTCCTAAAAAAATAAAAAAATACAAAACACAAAAAAATTGAATAAATAATATCACCAGAAATCTTATAGAGCCAGAAATTTTACAGAGCTAGAAAATGAGTAGGAAAAGTCACCCTTCTCTTATTATATATATATATATATATATAGATTATGTGTGGGTAATCTACATAATTAAAAAATCAACATCAGCATTATTAAAAATTTATAAGCTCTCGCTCAGTTCTAAAAACCGCAACTTTTTTCCCCTACTAATTTTAAATGTGGCTAAAAGCCTTTACCTAAACAAACCTTACTGAACAAATCAGTTAAACTTAACAAACGTTATTGAACAAATCAATTAAACTTATTATATTACCTACACATATTAAAATTATATGTAACTAAATATCCACACATAGTATGTGTGGCTATTTTATTTGTAGATAGAACACCCAGTTTCTTATAGTGTTATTTCTACTACTAATTTAAACGATAATTTTATTCAAATTGCTGCTGTTGGTGATAACTTGCCCCATGGCTAGCGTCGTCTCCGAGAAATCAGGTATAGAAAACTTTGCAAAATATTTTCTCTACATCAACAACGTTAGATAGAATGTGATCGGAAGACAATTTACTACAGATTAATTGAAAGCCAACAGTAAGAACGCCCGGGAAAAAAATGTGAGAATTACTAATAAGATTTTAAGGAAATGTGGGGGACTTTATATATTATTATTAGCAAGTATATGCATTGCACATCTTATGTAAAATGATGTACAATAAAGAGTAAAATTTTTTCTCCTTTTTTAAGTTAAAGTTCTAAATACTATTTAGAACCTGATTGCCAATTTTAGTGTAAATGGTTATAAGTTTGGTGCTGAAAGTTTGCTGGTTGCGCTACAATCTCTATTTCCATGTAGTTTTGCTATATGATGAGAATTTAACCCTAATTTCTAAACTCTTCATAATTTTCATTCTCATAAAATATTAACCTGATAAAAAATTTCGTATATAGTAATTTTCCAGTTCCACAGCAGTATTGTGAAGTACCCAGTCTAGATATGTGGCGTCGTAGGATGAATGTGAAACATGCCTGTATTATACAAGTGTGTTTTCATTTTTATAAGAAAAAATTATTTTAGTATTTTACCCCTTTGAGTGATTCATTAATTTCTTCGATTGAAAACCCAAATCATTATCTCACTATCTATCATCTTGCGCCGCTCTCACCTCTTCAGAAATTTTTACACATTTTCATTTCATCGCGATCTTACTTTACAACGATCGATTATGGGAGTCAAAATTGTCCTTCGATCAATCAAGATGTAGATGGTGACGGGACAATTAACCTTATGATTTGTGTTGCGGTCAAGTTATTTCTATTGCTAAATCAAATGGTACTTTTATTTAAGTTGCCGTTGTCAGCGATAACCTACTTGGTTATGGCCAGTGTCGCCTCCAACAACTTAAGTATAGAAAAGTTTGTAAAGTATTTTCTCTACATTAACGTATTTTGATAAACTGTGATCGAAGAGATAATTTATTATTGATTAATTGAAAAATCAAAAGTAAGAACGCATGGGGGAAAATGTTGGGGTACTAATAAGATTTTAAGGAAAAGTGGGGAACCTTCTTATTATTATTATTATTATTATTATTATTATTATTATTATAAGTAAGCAGGTGCGTTGCACGTATGTAGCACGTCTTATGTAAAGTGATGTACAATAAAGCGTAGAATCATTATTATTATTATTATTTTTGCATTTTTTACGTTAAAAGTCGTGCTTTGAATTTTTGTACACGATACTAAAATAATTTAGAATTTATAAATTAAATAGATAAAATTGTGGTACATGGTATTATTTCTCCAAATAGATATTGCTTTGGTACATTTGTATTGAATCAAGGTGGTAATCCACAATTACCAACTCAATCCGGTTCTATTCGATTCATTGGTTTAACGTGGTTAACTCGGTCTAGATGCCCACTTCCACTTACAAGAAAAGTTCTCTCTAAATGCCCATAGCCACTTGGAACAGTTAAAATGCTCATTTGTGACACTTTTTGAATTGATGATGCCTGTTATAAATTATAAAGAAATGAGAGAGAAGATTACATTGGAACAAAACTCCAACACTCCATGAGTACTAAACTCAATACTCTAAATAAATAGAGGACTATCAAGTAAATAAAGAGAAGCCAAGACATAAGTGATCTAATGATATCCAAGTGAGTTTTCTACATTTTAAGTCTAGGGTTTCAATTTCCTTCCTCGTCAATCCCCTTCTTGTTGTTGTAGTAGTAGTAGTAATAATAATAATAGATTAAACAATTTTAAATAAATAAATAAATTAATCAAGTGGATAGAGGTAATTTTGTTCACCCACCCACTGTGGGCGGAGTTGTACCGCTAACTTTTGACGTGACGCACATATGGCCAGACGTTGCTCACACATGACCACCATGTGTGTTGGCTATGTGTGTGCTACGTCTGAAGTATGTGGTATAACCTCGCCCATAGGGGGCGGGTGAATCGGATTGGGATATAGGGGGCCTAATTCATTACTCCCTCCGTTCAAAAAAGTTAGTTCATTATTCAATTTTTGTTCATCCCAAGACGGTTCACTTACTATATTGAACATACATTTAATTTTTTTATTTTCATATGTGCCCCTAATTAATTATTACTATTCAACTATTTATGTATTGAAAGTATTTAAATAATTAATGACATATAAGAGTATATTTGACAAAATAAGGTGAAATTTAATGTTTCAGTTATATTAACCATAGTTTCTTAATTTATGTAAAAATAACTACTAGACTTTTTTTTTTGTGGAACAGAAGGAGTATTTATTAGTATCATGTGCACACCTATCTTATTTGTATTAACTATAACACTCGTGCGATACACAAGAAGAATAATGTTAAAAAATATAACTAATAGGAATTTGAAAAGTAAATAAGAAACATCTGTACATCAGTTGAAAATATAAAAATGTGAATGTACATCAACAGAAAAAGTAAAAAACTATTAGACCAATAAATAAGTGATAGAAATCTTTTCCTATAGTCAGTTGGACCAATCCACTTGCATGGTATGGCGTCTAGGTCCTTATTTACTGCACATAACACCCAATTCTAATGTAACATTGAAGAATATATTCTATTGTTGTATCAATCAAACCACACGCTCGAACTATGAATTGATTATTTGCATTCTCAACATTTTTGAAACTTTAAAATTTAACATTTTATGAATTGGAAACTCAAACTTATGAAAAAGGGCACTAATCTGAAATAAGAATAAATAGTTGTGAGAAATTTTTTTATATTCATCCATATAACCTAATTAGAAATTTATTGTAGTTATGATTTTTTGATAGACAAATTTAAATGTAGAAACATCTCAAATTTCCAATTCCCGACTCATTTTGCTAAAACATAAAAAATGTTTAAGGAAAATGCAAGAACTGGCCCTGTAAGCTTTGCCTGTTTCCAATCAGGCCAAAATCTCTCTAAAAAGTTATTGACAAAAAGTAAAGATGATTCAGTATAACTAAGTTCACAATAACCTTTTAAAGTTATAGTGCAAGTACAAACCTGCCAAGTGTTAGCTCCACCAATTTCTGTTGACGGCATTCCAGGGAGCCCTTCTCCTTGCAAAGAAATAGAAGCCACCTTACCTTTCTCATTACAGGCATTTTCTGTAAACAGCCTACAATGTATTTTGGTTGCTTTTGTTTTTCATGGGAAAAAACATCAAATTCATAAAAAAAAAATTCAGTCTTTATGTGTTTCTTTGGAAAACCAGAAATGGAATTTCAAATTCCATGTTAGGAGAAAACAGTGGAAAATAGGCAAAATATGACGTTATCAATTATGTTATAGAGCACCAATCGATTACGCAGAAGTTATAATTGATTTAGATTAATGATAATATATAGATATATATTTTAAGTTAATGAGAATTTGAGAGTATTATTGTCTTTTTAAGTTAAAAAATATTATATTGCGATTAAAAAGTCAGATTTAATATTAAAATTACTAAGTTTTAAATGCTAGAGTTACATTACACAATAAGAAGAAATGTTAGGGTTAATTGCGCTAATTAACCATTTCAAAATAGAAAAGAATAAAATAAAATAATGAAAAACAAAATATAACATTAGCCATGATGTCAGCAGTTTAGGAGGAAAAACTTGTTTGGACTGCTTTTGATTTAAATATATATATAGACTTGGCGTACCGAGCTTTTTCAGTACACGTGGAGTATTGAATTTTTTTTATTCACTACAGAGAGGTTAATCCAATTGTGCCTATACCATTAAGAATTGAGATTAATTTTCTAATTAACACTTGCTTATTTTTGCTCATTTGAAAATTTCATAAGAAACAAAGGGAAAAAATTTTGGTACTTCAGTCATATTTGTTAGTCTTAACTAATTAAAAACTCACATGTGAGATTTATAGTTCAAATTAAATAACAAATTAGGACCCTTGAATCTACACATAAATTTTTGATTGACTAAGAGCTTGTTTGATACTCTTTATTTTATCAATTTATAATTTTATCTACTATTGATTTAATATTTGATTTAATAATAATTCAATTACAATCACATATTTTAAACTTTTTACATTCTCAATAAATATTTTACATCTCTCGTTATAAATCCTCTATATTTTAATACATAAAGAGTATCAAATAAGCTCTAAGAGTAACGAATTTAGTACCAATAAAGTATGGTGGTATTGAAAATAAAAATTACTCCGTTCTTATTTCGGTTAATCATGGGAGTGATGCGCGTGGGTTAGCTCATTATGCACTTCCAATTATGCGTGGGAGACAGGTGTCAGGTAGCAACTTTTTTGCTTTGACCAAATTGACCTTCCATTTTTTACCGCCTCCAGTGACGACGTGGATTTTGGATGATTACAGAAAATCTAGCCGTTACAGTTGCACTTCTCGCGCTTTCTCAAATGGACCCCCACGAAAATATCTTAGACCAGATTGCCCTCGGTGGATATTACTTTTAACAACCCATGCCACCCCCTTCCCCTCGGGCTTTGAGAATGTTTAGATGTAGGGTGTTGGGTTTTTTCACCCTACAAATCCAAATAATATTAGGGGAAGGTGGGTAGATGAGGTTATATTGAGGGGATATTAGGTAAGTGAGGGGTTAAATTAGCCCCTGATTTACTTTTTTTCATTCATTATTTTTCACTCACAAATTCATATGTAAACCAATTAAATTTTGACACGTGTTGAGTTTAAATGTTTCTCCTCTAAGTTTCCTTTACATATTATTTGAAAATAAGATTTTTCTCTTTAGTTTTTTCCTCATTGGTTTTTTTCTCCAACATTAATTATGCTTTTATAAAAACATCTTTAATGGAAGGGTGGATTGTGGAAGTGATATGAAGGAGAGAAATAGAGAGAAGATAATTATTTTAAGTAAATAAGAATATAAAAAGGTGCAGGGAAAAAAGGAGAAAAATGAAAAAGAGTAAAGAGATGAAGATAAATTCAAAAATAATGATAAAATAGTAGTGGAGAAAGTGAAAATGAGGGTGTATTTATAAACCTTGCACCGGACTCAGGAGAAAATATGAGAAAAAATAGTGTAAATGAGAGAAAAATAATTAAAAAAATAAAAATAGATAAAATTACAAGACCTATAATTTTTTTTGTGTCACTCTCTCCTCAAATACACTAAGTCCATTTTTTAGATGATTAGAAATGCTCTAACCGGACCCCTACTCTCCATCTCGGTCATTCGGTCAATAGGGGTAGACGCCCTTTTCTAAGACAAGACTCCAACAGTCCTAGTTGTAATTATTAGTACCTTTCGCACCTTATTCGATCTCTCATTGTTTTCTCGTAATTTTATTTATCACTTATTTGATAACTATTTAATACATATTTTATCTCTCTTCTTATTATAATTTTTTCAAAATTAGACAAATAATGAAAATCAAACAACCGACAACGAGATGTCATAAAAATTTTCTTTCACCATCGGATGATATCTTATAGTGTTATTATTGCACCTACTTTTTAAATAGATTAATTAAAAATAAATAACAATCTACCTATTAGTGACTTTCAGTTGTCGACTCTATAGAGTCTGCGTCTGTAAAAATTTGCAGAATGTGTGGCAACTCCATTTGATTATAATCTCGATTATAATCTGTCACATAACATCATTTTATTAGTTTTATTTTTTTCAGAAAGTTAAAACGTAAAGTCAAGCGGTATTTTTTTTACTTTTTATAAAAAGTAACTAATAAAATAATAACACGTAACATATTATAATCCAGATTATAGTTCAAATAGTTGCCAAACACTCTGGCTGATTTGGGTGTAAAAGTTTGATTCCTTTTGTTGGAGATGTGACTGAAAAATCGTGTGAAATTTGCACCAATTAGAGCAAATAGTCCATCAAAGGGCCATGTGGTAGAAGATGCCCTAAGCCATACCCTTATTTCATCATAATAATTAATAATAATAATAATACTTTCATCTAAACTAAATATAAGTTTTACTAAAATAATAATAATTATTATTATTGTTATAATACGATTTTAAAATTATTAATAAATTATCTGCTAACAAAAGTCTTGATAAATTAAAGGTGCATTATTATTTTTTTTAATCAAATCTTTTTATACTAATCGTTCATGAATAAAATTTAATAAGGCACGTTGGAAACTTTAAATTCATTCTTTTCTCGTTCTATCATTTTGTTAATTTACAACCCAAACTCATAATACCAGCCACATTGATAGACAATGGAAGATAATAATGTAGTAATTATATATACATGGATGAATATGATCAGGACTTTAAATAACATAATTCAGATATATCGTATAAAAGCTGTGTAATTTGCAGAATTACAAAGTAAGATTTGTCATGAATTGTTCTCTATTCTCAAACTAATATCACCCTTTTTACGAGATAGGTTCGAGTTAATTTTCATTCTCAATGATACAAATTTTAATTGTGAGTGTTACAAATTTTAATTGTGAACAAATAAAGAGTGTTCTAGAATTTAAAAAAAAAAAGTGCACTCACTTGCTTATATTGTCTATGCATGTGAGTTCGCGATTTTTTTGTACAATCATATTTGCAAAACGCGTACAGTATATGAATAATAAGAAATGATTTAAACAAAGAGATATATCAAAGTCCAAACCCTAGCAAACATCACCGCAAGCAGAAAGAGATATGGGAGTCTAAGATATATCATATATCAAAGTCCAAAGAGAAAAATAGAAAAACGTAAAATTGAAAAAAAAATGAAAGAAAGAAAGAAATGAGGTAGGTCGCCATCTACAGCTAGCGGTGGCGGTGGTAGCAACAGCAGCGGCGGAGGCGCAGTAGCAACAACGGCGGCTGCTAAGGCGTAGCAGCGGCGGCGGAAGGGAAGTAAATTGAGATTACGGTTTCAATTTTGACTTGAGTCTGCCTAATCTAATTCTAAAATCTAAATTGCAATTTGAGATTGGTATTTGATCAGTATTTTAAAAAGCATGCCTAGACACGAAGCGTGAGAAAAATGCCTCGCATTAGCAAAAAGCGAGTCAACTCAAAGCATTAACCAATGAATCAAAATTAAGAGCGATTGGTTGGGCTTAGGCGTGGAAAAAGGTTGCATAGGAGTGAAAAAAGTGTTCCTAGGCGCGCCTAAGTGTAAATTAAGCTACCTTTTTTAAATTTTTTTCTTTTTTTCTCTTTTATTTTTATTTTTATTGTTTGAGATTCAATTAAAATTAATCTCAAATTAAAAGGTTAATATAAGTCTCTAAAATATCCTGAAAGTGTAATTTACCATATAAGAAATAAAGAATAGAGGAGGAACAAAATATCAAAAAAGAAAAGTAAATGATGACTTATGTGAGAAAAATACAAATATTTTATTATGAAATTGAAGTAAAAATTATTTATTAGATAGATATATTTACAATTTATGTCTTTGCACATAATTAGTATACATTAATTTCAATTAACTAATAGTTTTATGTTAATTCTAAAACCAAAAAATAAAAAAATGGAAAATGCTTTTTAACGTCTAGGCGCCACTTATGTAGGCTTAAGCTTACAATGCTTGAAACTTTGGGTCGACCCTTTTTCACGCCTTATACTTTTTATAACACTGATTTTGATAATGTGAGTGTAATTTCTCTCTGAACTCTGAACACGTTTTTTTAGAAATAAACAATTCAGTTTTAACCAGTTTAACTTAACCGAGTCTATCCAGTTGGGTTTTAAGAAAGCCGATCAAACCTGCAAAACGAACTTGATCAACTTGGTTTGACCTTCTCCGAACCGCCAACCGACTCGTATTCTCAAAAAACCGAACTGGTCCGGTTTGGACCTGTTTTCTAGTTACAATGCCAACCCCCAAAAAATAAGGAATAAAAAATGGTCTTAAAAGTCTGTAGTTTTTATATCAATTATGAAAATGAACAGTTTTGAAAAAGGAATGTTGAAAATGGTCATTTGCATCAATTACCACTATTGCGGCAGGGTGCGAACCTCAGTATTCTAGCCCTGAAACAATGCTAATTCATGGCTATAAGAAGGGCCTGACTCTCGGGTTCACACAGTACCATAACGGATCTCAACAGTCAGTCAGTAGGAATTTTTGCAGAGGATCACTTGAGAAGTACAACTGCATCCCTACTCTGTTCTTGTCTGAGTATACCTCATAGAGCTTACTAGAGCCCAATAACCTGTAAGATATCAAGGAAAATGAAGAAATTTATAAAGACATGGAGAGATTACAGGAAAAGCTTATTTATTATTGCAGTAATCTGCAAATTTTGCTATTCAGGTTTACAAATACACCTCCTTATATAGGCAAAGGAGTGGGAACATAGACAAAAGAGGTGACATCACTGCGTGCGTCAAGAGACTCTAATAATACACAAAATGGCCAACAGGTGGCCTACATTTTAAACAGCGGAAATAAAATATATAAGAGGCCAAAAACACATGGCCGACAAACTAAAGTAGCATAAGACTCATTCATACTGATTTTAATATTACAAATAATAATGTGAGGACACACTCTTAGATTCTTTGGAGATAAGATCTCAGGAAAGATCATGGGATCCCAATGTTTGCTTCTGGTCTAGGTAGATTTGAATCATCCGGATCTAAAGGGTATATCCAAAGCGTTTCCACTATGGCTGATTTTCTGGTTTCAAATGTTCTTTCCATATTTGATTTTCCAATTTTTCGAAGAGATCAGGATTAACAGCGTTTGCATTTTGAGAGTCTTGAAAAGCACTGTCAGTCCTGTCTGGCTGTGTTTCTCGATTAGTGTCTTGGATAATGGGACTGAGCTTTTTGAAATTGCTGGGTCCAACTTCTGTGGAGTGGTTGTTTGAGTGAAAAAGCTTCTCCCTTGTTGACTTTCCTTCTCTAATTCATTCTGGGTATTTACTAGTTATTCCTAGGCTTTAGGATGGTCTGCTTAAGTACAACTGATTCCATAGAACATCTTCTTTGGGATCTGTCTTTGGTTCCATACACTTTAATGCCCAACAAGGATATGATATTGTTGATGTTCCTGTTGCCTTGTTAATTTTGGTCATGTGAATATCAATGTCCTTTTGAATTCTTTGGCGGCATTCACTTGCCAAGAATTCCCATGATACGTCATCTTCAATTTTTGGCCAGATTTTAGGAAGGATAGTTTGATTGATTTCCGCTATTTTTCTTTGATAGTCCCTCAATTCTTTTGGATATTTTTCCCAGTCTTTGTGAAGATCAAATGAAAATAGAGAATAGTCTTTGACATAAGAGAAATGGTGATAAGCATTCAATTCTGTGAAGTATCATTGTCTTTGGAAAATTAGAATGACATGAAGATTTTCAACAGAAGCCCTGAGATCCCTATGCTTAAGGCAATATGCTTCAAACATTTGATCCAATGATCAAGTGGATAGAACCATTCAAAGAAGATTTTTGCATAATACCTTGACGTAGTGAAAACATTTGACCAGATACGAAGGTATCTGAGATAACTGGTCATTTTGAAAACAGGGAAACATATTCCAATTTGATGTAATTTCAAAAGATACCATAGAAAACATAATAACTCTTTGCAGAAGATGAAATTTTCTGAGATATCATGGAAACTATTGTCCTTGAGCTGGTTGTATCTAAGCAGTATGAGAAAGGGATAATCTGGGTGAAAACCTAATCCTCCAAGAACATTAATACCATGTTCACAGATCAGGATATATTGGTGTCGAAACAGGGATTCTTTCACTCGGGCTTTTATTGTTTTGACCTACACTAGTTGTTTAAGATCTAGAGGGGATGACGTGACAAAATTGGAAGGTTGCAGTATATGAATAATGGGAATTTGGACGGTTTGGGAGAGTGACAATTTTAGCCTAGAGAGGAGGTCTAGAAGAAGGTTGTGTTTTCCTTTGATATGTTTGACATCAAAGGTGAAATTTGAAAACCATTCTGCCCATTTGAGTAACTGAGCATTTGGAATTTGTTTCTTCTTGAATGAGAGCATTTTTGGGGAAACAGACATATCCATTTCAATGAGAAATTTATGTCCAATAAGATGGAACTGGAACTTTTCAATATCTCTTTTGACTGCAAGAATTTTCTTGAAAGTGGAGTGATAATGTTTTTCTGCTCCAGAGAATGATCCACTTTTGTATCCACAAATTCTACGCTTTCCATCCTTTTTTTTGTAGCAATATAGCTGCCCAAAAACAATCACTTACATCGGTTTAAAGAATTCTTTTGCCATCAGTGGAGAATCTGGGATGATGGTAATGAAGGAACTTTAGCCTCAATTGCCTGAATGGCTTTTGTTTAGGCTGAAGACCAAGGAGGGGGATTTTTCTTTAGCATATCCTAGAGTGGTATGATAAGAGAAGCTAAATGATCCACAAATTCCGCCACATAGTTGACAATGCCAAGAAATTTCTGGACCTCAATTTTTGAAAGGTTTTCATCTAGAAAATGAAGGATTTCCTTACCAACATGGGGTTACAGAGAGTATTGACCATCTTTAATATGCATGCCCAATCAATTTCATTGAAACCAATCACCATCTTCTTTTGAGAAAGCATAATTCCATAATCCTTGACAATATTGGTGAATTGGAATAGTAACCACTCATGAGATTTGGTCAAGCTCATGGGGGTAGTGCAGTTGCATATGGCATTACGTATTGTTGGAGTGCCATTAGATGTGATGAGTTTGGATCAGATACCGTGGCGGCCCACTTCTAATGGCAGCTTTACTGCTAGGTCGGCTTGGGAGCTGTTTAGACAGCCTTGTACTAGACCATCACCATATGGCGATTTTTGGTCAGACCGTTCCTGTGACGGTGTCTTTCTTCTGCTGGAGACTATGACAGGGTTTTATTCCAGTAGATTACGTGATTAGGCAGTGGATTGATGTGCAGATACCTTCACGTTGTCAGTGTTGCTCTGAGGAGGAGACACTAGAGCATGTTTTCATTGGCAGTCCAATGGCTGATAGAGTATGATAGCACTCCTCTTCTGTCTTCCAGGTTTCTCATCCTGTGTTTAAAGGTATTCAGCATCATTTTCAGATATGGCAGTTTTCTAAACATGCTGTCAGACGGGGGCAACTCTTTGTGTTCTGGTACTTGTGGAAGGCGCGAAATGATGCGAAATATAGATGCGTAGCTGTTGATGCTAGGAGGATTATTTAGCATGTGCATCAGGCTATATCTTTTCTTCACATTGGCAGAGCATATCGTTTTACACATTGGAGAGGAGAGACTGATCTGGTTTCCAGATTTGGCATTTTTTTCCTCTCTCTCTCCTCTCTCCCTCCTATCTTGTTTTTTTTGGCAGAGACCATATGTGAGATCTCATAAGGTGAATACAGATAGACATGTTGTTGACGGAAGAGCTAGTGGAGTGGTATTATCAGAGGCTCTAGGAGGCGCTGTGTTAGAGCATTTTCTACTGATTATAGGGATTGTATTATTTTGGAAGCTGAGCTTCGCGCTATCCTCGATTATATTTTACTGGCCAGGTCACTTGGTATATCAGATTTATAGGTGGAGGCTGATTCTGCTGTCACTATCCATTGCATTCTTCACAAAGGTGTTCCTTGGAATCTTCAGATTATTATTCAGCACATTCGACAGCAGCTGTACTCTGACAGAGATAGACTCTCACACATTTTCCATGAGGGCAATCAGGTTACTGATGCTCTTGCTTCTGACGGCTGGAACAGACAGGGTTACACAGAGTATGGGGTGCATGATCTGCCTTCAGCAGCTCGTGGACTACTACAGATGGATCGTCATGGTTTTCCTCAATCAGAGGTATATAGTTTAGCTTAATTTTTTTTATTTTTTGAGTCACGTGTACAGTTACTCTAACTATTGTTTTATTTCTTCTTCTTACTGATTCCAGTGTTAGGGAGGTAGTACCTCCTTATTTACTGTTTTCATTGATTGTACCTTCAGTTAAAGGTCAGGTTTTATACTCCCTCCTGAGTTGTATTGGTTTTTGAGATATTAATAAAAATGGCAGGGGGATTCTAAACCCCCACTAACTAGGCAATGTGGATGCCTAAAAATGACGTTGTAGCCTAGTTAGTGCTTTGATTAAAAAAACAGCTCATGAGAACTTTATCTTGTCAAATAAGAAGAATATCATCAATGTAAACCAAAGCAGTATGGAGCAAAAAGTCAAAGATTCTTGTCATTGTCTTTGAAATAAAGAGGGAGCCGTTTTGAGTCCAAAAGGCATTACAGTCCACTGATAATGGTGATTTGGAATGTAGAAGACTGTCTTACATCTTTCTTCTGGAAGAATTCCCAATCGCCAGAATCCTGCTTTAAGATCAAACTGCGAGAAAACCTTTGCATTGGATAGATTAGCAAACATGGTTTTTCTGTTTGGCAGTGAAAATTTATCGTTGCAATGAAAGCATTTAGTGGCTTGTAGTTAATGAATAATCTGAGTTTTCCTCTAACTTGTTAACTTTTCTTGTTGACATAAAAAGCTTGACATGCCTAAGGAGAAGTTGTAGGTTCAATGAGTCCTTCTTGCTGTAGTTGGGCTAATTATTGAGTTGCACGTTGAAAGTGTTCTAGATTCATACCAGGATTACTAGCTTTTGTTGGGTTAATATCTTCATTTTTCTTGAAAGGAAGAGAAATGAAGAAGTATGGGTTTTTTTAGAGAAGTTTAGTGTATTTAGTGAGAAAATCTGTGTGAGATTCTGCACAACAATCTCGGGTTAAAGTTTCAGTATTGGTTTGATAAGGTAATATGGGAAAATGGACTCCTGGTTGTGGATATGGAAGGTAGTAGAACTTGAACCTTAAACCATCAGGTAGACGAATTACTCATTTTTTGTTGGAGTTGCTGAATAATATCGAATCTGATCACAATGTCTTTTCCTGGAGAAGAAGATCCAATGAATTTGTGATAAAACTTAATTCTGGAAAGAATTGAAACTTTATTGGTTTGCTGATAAGTTCAGTGGTAAAATAACCATTTGTAGATTGAAAAATCTCCTAGTGTGATTTCCACATTTATGGTGGGAGAATTGCTAGATTGAGAATGGAACTAGTTGCTTCCGTATCAAACAATCCAGTCAGTGTGATTGGCTTTTCATAT
This sequence comes from Nyctanthes arbor-tristis, assembly GCA_963692815.1. Classification (NCBI taxonomy): domain Eukaryota; kingdom Viridiplantae; phylum Streptophyta; class Magnoliopsida; order Lamiales; family Oleaceae; genus Nyctanthes; species Nyctanthes arbor-tristis. Next base: position 43,831 of record CAVNYN010270224.1, read on the forward strand.
TTCCCTAGAATGATTTGCATCTTGACCTTTGGAATAGATAAAGGGAGTGAAAGATTGATAACTTGGATACCATAGCATGTAAGGATACTGTTTGAGTCTTTGTAGCAGCAAAGATGTGATGAAGAATTTTGTCCTTTTTGCTGGTGCAATTTTTGGCAAAGTGACCCTTTTGCCCACAGATGAAGCATCGATTTCCCTTTTCTTAGAGAATTTTCTCTTAAAAAATCTGCTCTTCCTTTTCTTTGAAAAAGGTTTATCAAACCTTTTCAGCTTGGATCTGAATCTTTTAGTATGAAGCTTTCTTTTTGTGGAACAGTCACAATCTTTTATAGAATGTTTGGGCTTGATTTGCAATGTTGGATTGGTACATGCATTCTTTAATTTATTTCCTGTCGCATTGATGTCCCTGAGAAATTTTGTTTGAATGCAGAGCTTCTTCAAAGTTTTCATGATCCATGAATTTCTCTAAGTAAAGTTTGCTGTAAAGATTGTCCTTCAAGTTCAAGTGTCCGAAGAGTTTCTTGTCAAGAGGTTCAGGAATAGAATTTAGATAAGCTTGTTTGACATTGGCATCATCTATGCCACCAATAAGATAATATATTCTGACCGCATTCTGAAAGTATTTCTCAAGATCTTTGGGCTTGTACGAACAATACTTGACTTTGAAAAATTCCTTTCGAGCGACATCTTTAAGATGATCTGCTTTTCCACAGAATTCAGAATAAAGAATTTGAAAGAAGACATCAACTGTTGATGTTTGTAAAAGTTGCCTTTGTCTGTATTCCCCAAGGTTGATGTACCAGTCCTTAAGAAAACCAGTAAATCGAGCCATACAAACTTGTATGACTGTAGCATATGTCATGCTTGGCTTGAATAATTCAGCATAAGCCCATGCTATCATTTCATAGACACGATTTTTCCATGCAGAAGGAGGAATATCATCAAAAGTGAATTTTGTTGAAGAATTTCCTGTTGGTGTGTATGAGGAATAGGAAGTCTCAGCATTAGGACTTTCTTCATTCTCATCAATAATTTCTTCAACAAGAGGTTCAGTGCAACTGTAGGTTGTTCTTGTCCAGAGGCTTGAGCCTGATCAACCATAAAGAGAAGTGGACAATCTTCATCAGAAGAATATCCAGAAGAAGATTTATTAGAGCACTCTTCAGAGGATAGTTCTTTTTTGATGATGGGGAAAAGATGAGGGTTATCTTGCAAGGTTATCTGAGATGGGAATTTTCATCATCGTTTGTGAGGATTTGGTCATATGAGGTAGTTATATTGTAGTAGGAGGCAAAGATTGAGGTGCGGGTGGTGTTGGTTCAGAAGGTGTAGGAATAGTTTGTGTAGGTTGAGTGGATTTTGATACGTATTTGGATCTTAACTTAGAAGGCCGTAACTTTCTTTCCCATTCTTTTGGGGGTAAAGAATGCTTTGGCAGAACTGTATGTCTCAGATTCTGATGGTAGAGTAAAGGTGGATGCTATAAGAGTAAGTGAAGCTAGTGGGTAATATGGTGTAGATGGAGGTACAGAGACAGTTGTTTGACGTTCCAGAAAGAATAATTGCGTTTTGAGAGAACGAATCTCCTTTTCTTGAGAGTCAAAAAGCAATCTGTTTTCTAAAAGTATCATGATTTCATTGTGGAGCTCTTGGATTTTTTGTCTGCACGCTTGGATTGGGGTAAGCAGAGTTTGAGTTTGTTGTTGTGTCTGTCCAATCCTTTGATCAATCCTCCTGAGCAAATTGTTTTAGCTCAAAGTATTTTCTGATTGCCAGTTTAATACTACTTCAGCTGGAGAAACTTTCTCCAAAGATCCATCTGATCTGTGAGTAGTTGGATTAGGGACCTCTACGAATGAGAAAACTGATTTTTCTCAAAAGATCCTAGTGGCGGAAAATCTTCTTGAGCTGGTGGATGAAACATGTGAACTGTTTGAGAAGTAGGAGATGAAGGTAGACTAGACCAGTCCCACATTTTATGATACAATTCATGGTCATCGTCATCTCCATTCCAACCAGTAGGAATGATCAGTTCATCATCTTGTGGAGGAGGAGTATATTTGACATAATAGTCAAATTTACCAGAATGTTCTCCAAGTAGACCAACTGTTGGATCCTGTTGTTGCTCAAAAGCTTGGTAGAGCTGACTTTGAGACTTTCTTTTATTCTTCTGTCTGGAACGCCGGGAAAGAGAATCGTTCTCGTAAAGATCAGTGTCTCATATACAGCGAGAACATAAGCAAATATCCCAATAGATGTGTCCATCATTGTCAATTCTGTCATAGATGGGTCTGCCATTAGCGTTAAAAGCCTGAAGAGGAACTATTTTGTTCTCAAAAGAGAACTGAGTAGGAAAGCACTGTGACTTTTTTGGTTGTGTCTCCCTTTTCCTAAAGTGGATTTCTACTTCTCTACTTGATTTTTTCAGAAATAGCGGCTCACTTGATTGACCAGGTTGGGCATTCTTGTTGGCTTGATGCTTTTGCTCATAGCTGGTAATCCAAGTTTCTGGAATAAGCTTAATAAGCTCAGAACGAGGGATCTGTCTGAGCACATGTGTGTAAGAAGGCATGTGATCAGTGTCCACCTAGATAAAAAAAGCATCATCTGTTCCTAGATTTACAAAATCAAGGCAATGATTTTGAATACGATATACCATCTGGTAGTGCAAAGTGGGTGCATAAGTAAGAGTGGATAGAACTGCTCTAACTATCTGAACCTGGATTTTTAAAGCGTTCATCAACTGTAGATCCTTGATATGCATGTTGAAATTAGGGAACATTGTGAACAAAATTGTTCCGGCATTGAGAATAGTTTCCATAGTTGCTATACAAGCATGTTGATAGTCAGCATGTATCAAGTAGAGCAATTCTAGAAACTGTAGGTCAGCATTTCCTGCCATAGAGAGTAAGATCGATTCTGACAGCACCAACGTGGATATGAGTATATCCAGCCCATAGCCATTCTTTGGGAAGGTGAGACGGAATCTCCAAAGTAACTATCTGTTCTTATTTAGTTACAGGTAACATATGCTGGTCAAACTTTGAAGCTTGAGTAATAATTAATTATTTTTCCTTTTTATTGTAACTTATAAATATAAACCAAACCCTCCCCACACTGGCATTCATGTAATAAGATCCAAAGTCAAGCCTTTTTAACCGTACCTTCCTGCTTATAACCTCGATGCCATTTCTGCGATTCTTCTGTCCTCTTCAACATTCCCAGTAACTGGTCCCTTCCTCCATCCTTTTTCAGTTTCTCACACAAACTCAGAGAGTACCCATTTTCACTCTTTCCCCTACAATGCGATTGAGCCCTGTAATTTGGTTATTTTCCATTTTTCTTGTTCTTCAATCATGTATCTCTTCAATTTCAGCAAAGAAAGTCTACATAGTCCGCATGAAGCGTCACCAAAAACCCACTTCCTACTCTACCCTCAGTGAATGGTACGGCGACCATCTCCAAACACTCACCTCCGCCACCCCAGATTCCCTGCTTTACACCTATGAAGCCGCTTATCACGGCTTTGCGGTGGCACTGGAACCCGAAGAGGCAGAGACCCTCCGTCAATCCGATTCTGTTATTGAGGTGTATGAAGATACGCTCTACAACTTGCACACTACTCGAACTCCTGAGTTTTTGGGTATTGAAAGGGAATTTGGATTGTGGGCTGGTCACACCCCGCAGGAACTGTACCAGGCTTCACAGGATGTCATTGTTGGGTTCTTGGATACTGGGGTTTGGCCGGAATCGAAGTCTTTTGCAGATGCAGATATGCCAGAAGTTCCGCCCAGATGGAAAGGGGAGTGTGAAGTTGCTGGTGATTTCAAACCCAAAATCCATTGCAACAGGAAGCTAATTGGTGCTCGGTTTTTCTCCAGAGGTTATAATATGGCATCGGGAGGAAAGGAACTACCATCCCCGCGCGACCGGGATGGCCATGGCACCCACACGGCAAGCACCGCGGCCGGTTCTTATGTGGCGAATGCTAGCCTCTTAGGATATGCTAGCGGAACTGCCCGGGGAATGGCCACCCACGCTCGGGTGGCGACCTATAAAGTTTGCTGGAAAACTGGGTGTTTCGGGTCGGATATACTTGCTGGAATGGAACGTGCAATTATTGACGGTGTCGATGTTTTGTCCCTGTCTCTAGGCGGCGGATCTGTTCCTTATTATCGCGATACCATCGCTATCGGAGCTTTTGCAGCGATGGAGAAAGGAATTCTGGTTTCATGTTCAGCAGGAAACAGTGGTCCTGTTAAAGCTACATTAGCTAATGTAGCTCCATGGATAATCACTGTTGGTGCAGGTACTCTCGACCGGGATTTCCCTGCTTTTACTACTCTAGGCAATGGCAAGAAATTTAGTGGAGTGTCATTGTATAGCGGGAAAGGAATGGGGAAAATATTAGTTGGATTGGTTTACAACAAGGGAGGCAACAGTAGCAGCAATTTGTGTTTGGCAGGGTCACTTGACCCAGTAATTGTGCGTGGGAAAGTGGTTGTATGTGACAGAGGGATCAGCGCAAGGGTGGAGAAGGGTGCTGTGGTGAGGGATGCTGGTGGGGTGGGGATGATATTGGCCAATACAGCAGCAATGGGGGAGGAGCTGGTGGCGGACAGTCACCTGTTGCCGGCCATGGCGGTGGGTAGGAAGGTGGGAGATATGATCAGAAAGTACGTTATGACTGACAAGAACCCTAGGGCCTTGCTTGGATTCCGTGGGACGGTGGTGAATGTGAAGCCTTCACCAGTCGTGGCTGCATTCAGCTCAAGAGGGCCTAACAGGGTGACTCCACAGATACTGAAGCCTGACGTTATTGGACCTGGAGTGAATATCTTAGCTGCGTGGACTGAGTCCGTTGGACCTACCGGACTTGAGCAGGACACTAGGAGGACAAAATTCAATATCATGTCAGGTAAGAATCACCAGTTTAATTCTTCCAGGTAGCACATATAATACACACTTTTTTCTTTAACTATTAAACTGGTTAAATTATAGGTAATTAGTGCTTGATTATTACTATAGTCATTGACTATCAAGATCCGAAGAGGGTAGAAGAGGGGCCTGTGTTGTTAGTGGTTGGAGGGTTGGAATTTGTTTGAAGGGTCAAAGGAGCTCAGGTAAATGGATCTAAATGCAGTTTGAGTGAATGTTGCCAAGGGGCTTGCCATAGTCGAACAGTATGATAAGCATTTGCCATGTAATGTAAATGGACAGTGATTTGAGGTTTAGTTAAACATGTTCTTTTATGTCAATTAGTTTATTTCTTTAATGCAAAGAGAATCCGCATATATCCATGTCGTCATGGGGATTGAAGTAATAATAATGGATTGAGACAGAATTAGCTCTTTCTCAGATGTTAACCGACAATTACAACATAGGAATTCTTAAATTTTGAGGAAGATAAGGTGTGTTGCTATATCAATAGGACTGTGTTGGCTAAACATGATAAAGATATAAAGATGTGAATCTTTTTGTTAAATGTTGTTTATTTAGGTTGTTTGAGAAAGTGATATTAGATATAATTCTGTTTCTGATGAATTGGTTTAAGGGTTAATGACAAAATTAGGAACACTTTCATATAAGATATGATTCAATGGAGTTCCGGCCCTTTTCAATTATGTTGTCTACGGATACTTTTAGGAGAATAACTCCAATTCTGTTTGCTTTTCAAAAAGATGATAAGGTCTTTAGCAAAATACAACTTTTACCTAACTTTTAGAAATAGTTTGTGGAGCTTCATTGAATGTGTCCCGACAAATTTGTCAATTATTTAGGCTAGAGAGTGCTAGTGGCGGGCCTTTTGAATGCTTCCAGAACTCTGACCTGCTCGTGAAGAGTTTTGCTACGATCGGTGCAGATTTGTCTACGAGAGCCAATCACAGTGTATAAGGAGTTCTCATTCCAACAAAATATTAGCACCACAAAGAGCTGCCTTCACATCATGCTTTAACAAGTGGACTGGTCCTACACGATGTCGTTAATCAACATGTAGGAATAGTTTACTGTCAATTAGTGGACTAGACCTACTTAAAGTGCTTCAATCATAGAAACAAAATGAGCTGGAAAGAAACACTACCAACAGTGTAATGGGAATGTGGATTTTGGGAATTATGCATGATGATACAGAACCCATAATTTGCTAATTTTACTGCTTTTCAAATGCATGCTTTTTTGATGATATGTCGATGCTCAACTTACCTGCGAAAGTTGCAGGTACATCAATGTCTTGCCCTCACATTAGTGGCTTAGCTGCATTGCTAAAAGCAGCGCATCCTGATTGGAGTCCAAGTGCCATCAAATCTGCATTGATGACGACAGCATACACGAAAGATAACACCAATTCTACAATACGCGATGCTGCAGACAACTCACTTTCGAACCCATGGGCTTACGGATCTGGCCATGTTGATCCCCGCAAGGCCCTCTCCCCAGGCCTTGTATATGACATCAAGCCAGAAGAGTACATCTTGTTCCTTTGCTCTTTGGACTATACCGTTGAACATATACAATCCATTGTGAAGCACTCAAACGTCACATGTTCCAGGAAATTTAAGGATCCTGGCCAGCTTAACTATCCGTCTTTCTCAGTCTTGTTTGGCAAGTCTAAAGTTGCAAGGTACTCCCGTGAATTGACTAATGTGGGAGCTGCAGGTTCTATTTATCAAGTGGTGGTTGAAGCACCCCAGAATGTGGTGGTGACCGTGAAGCCCGCAAGGCTTGTTTTCAGAAATGTAGGCGATAAGCAACGATATACAGTTACATTTGTGTCGAGGCAGGGAACAAATGAGCTGGGTAGAAATGCATTTGGTTCCATTTCTTGGAAGAATGCCCAACATGTTGTGAAGAGTCCAGCTGTTTTCTCTTGGACATATCTATGAGGTTATTTGATTTCTGTTAACGTTATGCTGTTCTGTTAAACACTGAAAGCATCAATCTGACCACAACTTTGTCAGGAATTTGCAAATCTGTTGCCCTGCTTGATTTATGTAATGGAAAAATTAACTAAATTTTGCCCCTTGTCTCTTTTTAATACTGCCACTTAGAATTAATTGATACAATTTACCACTGAAGGCTATTGTAAGGAAGAAACATTACATTTACATTTACCTCACAGTATGCTAACAGCAAGAGCAGTGGTTTTTGGTACGACATTTGCATGTATTAATCTCGGAACATCTTTTGATAAATTTGCAGCAGCAGAAAGACTTGCAAATGCAGCAAAACTGGTTACCTGAACATTTGTTAAAGCATTGGATGTCCGAACACGAGCAAAACTGGCATTTGGGCAGTGTCAAACAGCTTGAGCACCGGTTGCAGTTGCATAATTTGCAATCTTGACATTGCGGCATCTCAACAACCGGGTAGCATCCACAACACCAGATCCGTGACAAGTTGAAGCAAGACGTGTTGCTGCAAAAAATAACACTTGAAATCATTAATCAGACTAAGAGAAACTGTCTTAAGTTAAAACTGCAAATCATTTCCGGCACATACCAGAGCCATTTCCAGATTCCACAAGATAAGCTATAAGAAGATGGAGACTTCCCAGTTCTACTTTCATGATTCAAACAAAAATGAATACAAAAATAAGCAATCGACTCGACAGTTTGTACTAGGATCCAAGAAAAGATAATTGATTGCTTGTCCTTACAGTGGTATGAAAGGATCTTCAGTTTTTCCTGATACATAATCAGAAATCCTGCCATAGTAACACATTTGTTTAAGTGCAAGCCGGTAATTAACGAAAAGTTAGTAACAGACATGCAAAAATACTTGGAACGAAAGCAAGAAGTACGTAAGCTAAGGTGTTGCTAAGAGATGACTTACTCTTTACAGGCTCGTGAAGCTGGGTGGAGGTCTTCAACAGATTTTAGTTCTTCCTGCTTACAAGGAAGTTTTATGAAAATAGGCTTTCAAGATTTCAAGAACACTAAATGTATAATCCATTTGAATCGTTACTCAAGAGAGTGAAATCAAGAAAAAGTAGGCCGGGTGGCTGCAAAAATTTACATAGTTACATTCATGTGAATTTTGATACTTATCGCTTTCTCTTTTCATAACAGCGTCAAACTATATTATGAAATGACTCTTTCAAAAATTTTCTAATACCAATATATATGGGTGCTGGCACCCAATGATGTAAGTGGCTGCATATATGCACGCTATAAGGATACATGCAGTCACTTAACGTGTATACATGCAGTCACATTAAACACTGGGTGTGAATGTCGTAACCAGCAGTGGTTTAAAAAATTATTGATAACATTTTTCCCCCACTCTATTCAAGTCTCTAAAAAGGGATGTTTAACAATCACCTAAAAATCAAGTTCCCCAATACAATATGGAATCTTTTGCTATTGGTCGAAATTCTATTTAACTTCTCAGTCAGTGTATTTTCACAGGAAGCACTCCATTTACATGGTCCAATTGTACATATATCATTATGAATTTATGCTGCGTCGTTCTAGGCCAAACCTATCTATGTAGTTTCTATAATCATGTGTAACTTATATTTATCCTTGCACTTTTAGATGTATGCAGGAGATAAAAAGTCTTTTAAACTGATCAAAAAAACATGTTTTCATCAAATAGTTTTCTTTTCTCAACATAATTGCCGCAATTAAAGGAAAAAAAAAAAGAACAGGAAAAAAACTTTGGAAACGGAATTTAGTTTCAGTATGGAATCAGACTAATGATATGTTGGTTGGGATATTAATTACCGCATAACTAATCATATTCTGTCTCTCATAATTGACATAATTCGTCGATATTGCATACTAGTTATGTACCGATGGTTTATAAGTTAGCTTTATCCGCTTTGACCAAAAGCAGTAGTAGTAATAATAATTGAAACCAGAACAAAAGAAGTGAAAAATATTTGGGGAAAAAAATCAACTTAACTAATAGAAGTAACCCAAACACATACCTCAAGAAAACCAATCTCTCTTTCCAGCATCTGCACATTGATAAGTCCCCGGCGCTTCCCGTACAAATCCGGATACTTGGGAGGTGACTTTGGCCTCGGTGGTGGCAGCGGCCCTGAACCACCGCCTCCCGAACTCTTCATCTCTCCAAAATTTTCCCAATTCCCACCACCTGCCTATGTCTACTATTATAATGTATAAATATATCAGCGGAAAAACTTAACAGAAAAAATTTCCACTGCTACTTTTAAAGCCAGAAATGGAAGAATTTTCACAGAAAAACACAAGCATAGAGTGTGCACAGAAAGAACGGGGGAGAGACAAAAGAAGAAAATCCGTTGGGTTTGGAATTCTTGGAATAATTACGGTGTCCTCGTCAGTACTACGCCTACACTCCCACTCTCTATAATAATACACATGCACTCACATATACACACACTAGTATAAAAATTATAGTAAATGCGTGCCTGCATGATAAATGCTTCATAATTGACTACACGTTTTTACAGTTTGCATCAATTTAATGCTACTGAAATAAATAATGGTTACAAACTAGTACTACTGCAACTCCACTCAAATATATATATGGATGGCTTCATGCGTTGAGAACAAATACTTCCGCCGGTCCTGCGGGTGTCAATTATGTAGTTTTGTTTGCTTTTTTAACCAAGACTAAGAAAAAATTTATTGGAAAAATAAAAGTTACAAATGGTCCATTTTTTTATTTTTATTTTTTTTATTTTATATCGACCTTCATTTAATGGGCATTAATTAATTTTTTTTTGAAAAGACATTAATTAATTAATAATTAAAATACTCCACCCATTCCACTAACCACAAATTTTCACATAAATTAAGAAAATATTCTACTACCTCCGTTTCAAAAAGATAGTCCAATTTTCTTTTTTCATCCGTCTCAAAATATGGTTCAATTTTCTTTTTAAAAAGTAGTTGAAATATTAATTCTCTTATGTGCCCTTGTTTATTTTCCCCTACACCTATGGGGGTAGATTAAAGTTTACCACATCCTACATGGCATGCCATTTATCCCATTTAAAAAAAAAAGAGGAAAAGAAAAGAAAAGAAACCCTACCATGTCCCTCCCTCCCTCGCTCGGAGACTGCAACTTCCGTTGGCAATGAACACCGCTGGAAGTTGTTGGAAATAATGGGGGGGTTCTCCCCCATTCCCGCAGTCGGGGGGAGAACCCCCCCCCCCAAATATTCCCGCAGCCGGCCAGAAATAATAGGGGGTTCTCCCCCATTCTTGCAGTCGGATCTGATTATTTTCGGCAACTCGCCGCTGGAAGTTGCAGTCTCCGGGTGCGGGTGGGGGAGGGGACGTAAGGGACGGGGGTGGAGTTTCTTTTCTTTTCTTTTCTTTTCCTTTTCCTTTTAAATGAGATGAATGGTATGTCATGTGGCATGTTATGTAGGATAAGGGTAGACTTTAATCTACCCCTATGGGGGTAGGTGAAAATAATTACTGTTTAATGTGTATAGTTATTAAAAAATAAGAATTATTAAAATGAAATAATTAATAATTAAAGGGATATAATAAGTAAATTATGTTAAAATATATTTTTTTAATACTGTTAAATGAATTTTTCTTAATCTATATGAAAATAGAATAGAGCCATCTTTTTTGTATAGGTATAGTATTAAATTAAATGTACAGGTATAGTATTAAATTAAATGTTGTTAGAGCTGTCAACTTTTCTGAAGTTTGTTCTACTGTACCCTTGAACTAAATGACCATAATGTTGGGATGTGTGCCAATAAAGTGTATTTTGATTGAGAATTGTAAATAAATAATTATTTATTATATATTTATTGAATAAATGTGATGTTTATTATTTATAAATTTTTTTAAAGCAATTCAAATTAGATTCCTACACCCTTAGTCAAGGGTTTGAATTCCCACTGTACAATCCCTTTGTGATGAAAAAAATCTTGATATATGATGAATTTATGAAGTAATGTCAATAAAGCTTTTATTATCGGACAAAAATAATGGACTTGTTAGTTGAGAAAATAATTAGTTGTGAGTTAGTATAGTATGTTAAAAAGAAAATAATGCATATGGATCTCGCCCCTAGTGGAGTCAAGTTAGTTCTTGTCAATGACATGCATCCTCTGTAACATCCTAAATCTAAATTAGGACTTTTTATAGTTTTATGTCAATATTTGAATTACGTAGAAATTGTGTTTTAAATAAAATATTTTTACATAATGTGAAATATTTACTACCATGATATTTTATTTTGAGAGTAAAATATTTTATTAAATATTATGGAATATATATAAAGAGTGCGTCCGTTAACATTTTATGATTTTTCAATAATGTATTTAATTTTAAATACTTTAGTGCTACTTTTAAATATTAATATAGGTAAGATGTTAAAAGTGAAAGTTGGTTGTGTAATAACTTTGCAATAGCAATGCAATATAAATAAGAACGATTGCTATGCACACAACAATCTGGATAATTATAAATAAACAGGACGAATAGGATTTCACCAAGCGGCATGATAAAGACCACATATTCTTTTAATGAATAATAAAATTACGTTTATACCCTTAACTTTAACCTCTATAAATAGGGGACGAGAAATTGAAAACCATTTATGGTAAATTGGAAAATGTACCGTTACGCTGTCAAATCCTTATCACCTTTTGTTAAATAAATTAGTCGACCAGAGTTCAAAGTATGGTCGACCACAAATAATAGTGGTCGACCACAACATATATGTGGTTGACCACATGTTTTGTGGTGGTCGACCAAAAATTTATTTGAGTACCACAGATTTATTTGTGGTCGACCACTTGTTTTTCCGGTTGGTGGGGCCCCTAACTTTTTCTGCGTATATCCATTTGGAACTCGTATCTTTTTTTGGCAATTCAGAATCGAGATCTGAAAGAAGTATTGGACTTGTAACTCGACAATCTCCAAAATGACATAAGGTTTACCTTTTGGGATTTATCTAAGTATGGCTATGATTTATTTTGATTATATACTATAACCGTCGGTAATATTATTTTTAAGCATTTTAGTTTTGATTAACACTTAACATGTATAAACTGAATATTATGGACGTAAATAGGAATTGGATAATTACAGGTCTTAGACAAAGCCTGATAAGTTGAAATAGATGTTGATCATTTGTGCAATATTTGAGAAAGTGAAGTTATAAATGTCTTTATATTGCTAAATATAGAGGTAAGTAACAGTTCAACTATAATGCGATACTTTAGTGTGATGTGCTCCAATATGATAATGTCAAATGTGAATATTTGTCATGCTCTATGATTGGAATAATTGATATACATGATAATTATATGATAACGTCCGACCATGTATTGGCAATCTTAGATGTGGTATATGTGAAAGCGTTTAGGCATGATATATTTGGTATATTGAGATATGTTAATGAGCATAGTATGATACATGCGATATGCATTCATTGAGAATGACGATAGAGAATAAAACATACATATGGCATAAAAATGATTGACGTGAGTCGTTATTAATGATCATGTGATCTATATATAGGTATACCGCATTTTGATTAGTTATTTGAGTATATACATTTCATTTGGGACAGTGTACTCCTGTGGATATTGAAGGCTTAGTGACTGGTTGATCAGGTATATACACTGGACACAGTGTTGGACGCGCGACAACCCTCTATTTGGGTATATATGCTGGACGCAGTGTTAGGGGCTCGACAGTTGATATAATTTGGCCATGCCATTCTATTGATATTGGTAACTCCTTGATGACAGTCAAGGCATGGTACGCAGTGTTAGGGGCTCGACAATTGATATAATTTGGCCTTGTCATTCTATTGATATTGGTAATTCCTTGATGACAGTTAAGGCATGGTAAGTTCTTGGAAATAAGGCATGTGCCTGTAGATGATTGGCCTTATTTATGACGAGCTAATGCGATATACTTTATAAAGAGATATGAGTCCTATTTGTTTAGTGGTGTGCATAACTATCATTGCATTTAAGCATCATGTATACATATGCCGTTACTTGCTGAGCATTAACTTATATATGGTTTTGCATTGTAAGTGTGAGAATACAAATAATGTAGGTTGATGGTAACTCCAAACGACTAGAGGACTGTGTACCGGGAAACTTGACTGTGGTAATATAGATCTACCACAAATGATACTATAAATAAAAGTTATAAACTTATTTAAGTGAAAGATTTACTACTTCATGAAGATAGAATAATTTATAAAATCAGTCCTCAATCTTCCCTTTTAAGTAAACTATATTTCTCGTCTAATAAATATAATAATTTTATTATTATATGTCATTCTTTTAATATAATTAAGAATATTTTAGAGAGAAAAACTTTATTTGGCTTTTCAACTACTAAATTATTATAGCGTATTCCTTGTGGAATATTTTAACAAAAATAATTTGTCTTTTTTCGAGAATGAAAAATATTAAAATATTTGAGGGTGTTACATCCTCAATGTGATAGGATAAAACGATATAGTCGATCCACCTAATTATTTATTAGAGTAAAAATGTGAGAAATTAAAGGTTGGTGACCCATGCGATACTAACTGCAAAGGTTGATGACGAAATGTGAAATTAATCCTTAAAGAAAAATAAATAAGGGGTATCATTGTCAATTTTATATAATTAGGGACCTTATGTGTAGATTATGAAAAGTTGAGGACCTGCGGAGTTCAAAAAATATTGGGGACCTAACTGATACAATGAGTAAATGTTGGAGACCATATGTGATATTTACCCATAATTTTTTCATCTTTGGAGAGCCCTCACATAAAATATTGGACAGAAATTATTATTTGTGGCAAGAAATGCTGATTGATAAAAAGTTAAAAAAAAAGAATGCGATGAAAATGTATAGGACTGTAAATGAACAATAAATAAAATTTATGTACTATTAATATGAATAAAATGTGGTACATTTAGAGTACCCCAACCGTAAGCAAACTCCATTTTAGCTTACAAGCTGCAGGCCATAACGCACGGTATTTTGCAATTTCCTATAAATATGACACACCACTGTAGCACCTAGAAATAGGGCTGGCCGTCGGGTCGGGTTGGGTTTCGCCCTAAACTTGAAATCGACCCGATCCCGAAATCGACCCAATTTGGAGTCGGCTTGTCATTTCTGTAACTGAGACCGGCCTAATCTGACCTAAACTGACCCATAACAAGTTGGTTTGGGGTCTTACGGGTTGGGCTTTTTTTTATTGTTAAAGCTTAAACTTTTGGGCCAAATTTTAAAGCCAATGAAAGGAAAGAAGAAAAAAGAACCCTAACGTCTTCTGCTTCATTAACCAGTGCCCAGATTAGCAGCCAGCCAACGTCTCTCTCTCTCTCAATATTGACTTAGCAGCTTATCAATAATGGCATAGCAGCACCAGTAGAGGCGAAGGCGAGACCAAGACGACCGAGCAGCAGACGGCCGTGGAGACTTGAGTAGATCAGCGGTGGAGAGCAGAGCAGCAGCAAAGGCGTATGCAGGATGGGTGACGGCGTGAGTTAAGCATTGTGAAGTGTGAAAATGAATGAATTTCAAAAAAATGAATGAATTTCAGAATTAGCCTTGTGAAATGTGAAAATGAATAAATTTCAGAATTAATAATGAAGAAAACGTCAACGGCTTTACGATTTATATTTAAAAAAAATAAAATCAATGAACCAGTTTAACCGGTTTCAACAGGGTTGAACCAGTTTGGGTGGTCAAACCTGTGGACCGAACTGGACCGACTCGGTTTGGCCGCCTACAACTAGTAAATCAACCCGATTGGTTCGATTAGGTTCAGTTTACTGGTTTCGATGTCTACCCTACCTGGAAATGTTATGACATTTCCGTTTATTTACGGAATTGCCATAACATGTATATTATTATTATTATTATTATTATTATTATTATTATTATTATTATTATTATTATTATTATGAGTTCACTTGTTGCTTTTTTTTTTGGGAATGGTTCTTCATTACACGTGTGTGGTTTGATTTTTTTTTAGATTTTATTATTTTGTGTTGGTTTCAGCTTTTTAATAGTGTTTTTCGTGAGCACTTGCAAATGGTGAAATTATTTATGTAATCTAAATTAATTTGCCTAGTTTGGTACTTGTTGACGAAATTAATTTGTTAGTTCGTAAACGCATAACAAAAAAAAAATACATTCCACAAAACATTGAAAAGCAAACAAAACAAACGAAAAAAATATGTTAATGGTTGGATATTAAAGAAAAATAGAAAAAAATAGTTATAGAGAATATATAGAGTATATAGATTGAAGAGATGTTTTAAAATAAATATTGCTGTATATTTTAGAGTATTATTATTACTGTAAAATAGAGTTCGAGGGTTATAGATGACCTTATAACAAATTGTAGTGTATATAGTGATGATTTAACAAATGACAAAGGCTCACGAGCCATCTCGGCCGAACTCGACAAAAAGTCCGACCAAAAACTCAAATTGAGCCCTTATTTTTTTGGAGAGGGGTCGAGTAAAAGCGACTCGGGCTGAAAAGAACCGTTACCGAGCCGAGAATCTTGGCTGGCGAGCCAGCCCGGTTAGTTTGCTCCCCGTGACTGTAATAAAGTCGCGAACTTCTGCTTTCCAGTGACGTCGTGCTGGTATTCTCCGTTAATCGACACGACTCAAAAAGGTATCCATTTTCACGCTGTAGATAATTCTGATCAAATAAAATCGCTTAGAGGTTAAACGAGGATTAAGCTAATAGTTCAATTTGTTTTGATAAACGCTTATTTGGTATTTAAACTAGGCTAGTAGGTTTACTGAAAATCAGTTTGCGCGAATTTCTGCTGTAGGAAGATGAAAAAATCACCATTGCCATTGCAAAATTTATGCGGGCCCGGGAAGCAGGTTTTCAAGAAGGAAGATTTAGCGAAGCTTTTGAGACGGCATTTCGGACATTCCGGAGATCGGAAGAAAGCAATTGGAAGCCATTGAAGCTGTTTTATCAGGTTGCGATCAGTTCATATGTTCATGTCATATGCATAAATCGTATGATTTGAGTCATGCCATTTTGAGTATTATGGTATTAATCATTTTTTTGTAATGCAGGTAGAGATTGTTTTTGTCTAATGCCAACTGGTGGGGGAAATCAACGTGTTATCAGATTCCTGCTCTAGCAAAACCAGGGATTTTACTCGTTGTTTGTCCTTTAATAGGTGAATTTTGGAAGTCTTTTTGATTTTATTTCAATATGAATACTTAAGATGTGCACTGTTTTGTTTCTTGTGAGTGCCAGGAGAAAATCTGATTGCTCTTGCTGGGATTTCTGTTTAATTTCAGCCCTTATGGTAAGGGCATCTGAACTTTTGTTCTCTCGTCATCCCAAATATTCGTTGAACTTTGGATATTGTTATTTTTTTAAATTATTAAAAGCTATTTCTCCTTTGCTTAGGAAAATAAAGTAACGGCATTGAAAGAGAAAGGAATTGCTGCTGATTATCTCTCATCAACCCAGACTCTTAAACTCAAGGATAAGGTACTGAAGAATCTGATGATTTTGTTTGCGGATGAGTAAGAGTAATGATCATTGGAAGAATCTGGACTTTATTGAGGGAAGATAACTTTGTGAAAGGATTAAGTAAACTAAAGAATGAGCCTTAGTCACAAAATGTTCCTTGTCTAAGCATGTGTGATATTATTTGAAATGCTGTATTTGCCTCGTATTCTTCTTTCTCATCAGAGTTCAATAAATAAATCATTACCCAAAGAAGAAAAAAAATATGTCCTTTTTTTTTTTCCTTTTAAAATTCCTTCGACATTTTGACTACAATTTATTAACATGTCGTGTGTAATGTTAGAAAAATCTGCTTGTAGTTTTGTAGTTGCAATATTCCAAATGGTAAATTTACAAAACTAGTTTTTCTACGTAGTAGTGAAGTGTGAGATGCACAAGATTTTTGCAATCTTATTAGTATAAGGAAGAAATTATCAACATTAAGATGATAATTTTTGTGTTCCGTAGGTTTTTAATTGGAGTTGAAGTGCCTGAATGCTTGCCGTGGTAACAATTTGACTATTAAGTGAATATGAAAAACACTAAGTTGAACCTAAAGTTCAAGCTCAAATTATATACGAGTGGTTCACGTTTTGCTCAACCAGCATTAGAGCCCCTGTGAAATTGACTTTCTGAGAAGTGAGAGGTTTTGTTCTTCTTTTCATTTTTTTTAATATATAAATTTATTTTTAAATGTGTGTAGTAGGTAAAATTGTTGGGGAGAAAAATATTTTTGGGAATGCATGGTTAGAGGTGAGTGTAGAGAGAAGCAGTTTTGACCAAAATCAGTTCCACTCACATCCTTAAGCTTAAGCTTTGGTGCTGATTTTGCATTTGGAGTCAGAGATATATTACTTATCAATCCAAGTTGCCTAATCCTTGAAGTGCAAAGATTAGAAAGTGAATTTACTGTTTGCTTCTGTGCTGCAAATATTGGAATTTTATTACCTAATTGTTTGCCTCATGGTGATTGAAATTACTCTTTGGCCAAAAGAGTGAAATCTGATCTTCGTCCATTTTAAGTTTCTTTCTTTAACAATTCCTAGATAAATCCATTAAGAACAGTTAAGCGAAGCTTAAGCTAGAACGTCATAATTGGCTAGTGAGTAAAGACAACCAAGAGCCAAACCAAAGGCTTCCTACTGACCTAGTTTGGGGAGAGAGAGAGGACAACAATTGGTTTTCTCAAAATTTCTAGGTTAGGTATCTGGCAGAAAGACAGTCTGGGTGGTCGGGAGCTGGAGGTGGTTACTTCTAGCGATCCCACTGGCTCTGCCTCTAGTTATTATAATGTCAAACCATGATGTCGTGGCTATGATGTTTTGTCTCCTTGTGATGTCATCTTCTGATGGCTGTTGATTTTCTAATTTTCTCCTCCGTAAAAACGTTATTTTAGTTTAACCCTCCATATTCCTATTATCTATCCATGCAAACACATGAATATCTCTTGGAAAGATGAATGCCAATTTACAAAGTTAAGAACGTTAATGTTAGAACTGCTTCTGGTTAACAGAATGTTCACAGCAACCAGAACAATGGAAGGAATTTAAGAAAAATGTAAGGTATCCCCTCTCTGAATAACTTTCTAATACCCATATGGGTGCTGTTGTGACCCCAATGCCCCATGTGGCTGCATGTATCCACGTGGCGTGCATACATGCAACCGCATGGGACATATGGGTGCCGTAACGGCGCCCATATGGGTGTTAGAAAATATTTGTCCCCTCTCCTCCAAAGACAAGAATATGAAGAGCAACACTAGCAGTTTATTACGGTTTTATGTTATTGCGAGTTGCGTCTATTGTATTTCGGACATATTTCTTGTTATGATATACCTATTAGAAAGTATAAGCTAGAGCTAATTTGCGGACTCATCTAAGTTATACGGGACCTAATTTTCTGTCATTGCTGAACATGACCCGATAACATTTTGCACCTAAGTCCTAACTACACACTGGTTGCTCTAATTGGTTCCTAGCCTTTTACTTTTTCTATTGGAATTGCAGTTATCATATGTCAAAACCATTGATGTGCTCATAGAAAACTGCAGTCATAGGGTTATATATCTTTTTCAGGATTAAGTAGTTTTCACGTATTTGTCTCCGTATCTTCTGAATGTTTAGATATATGAAGATCTAGAATCAGGAAAGCCATCCTTGAGGTTGCTGTACGTTACACCTGAGCTAATTGCCACAACAGGGTTTATGGCACGGCTGACAAAGATTCATGCTAGAGGGTTGCTAAATCTTATTGCAATTGATGAGGTTTGTACTTTCCCAGCATTACTTTGGTACTTTCCCGGCAATACTGTCACCACAAGAAGCTTATGAATTTGGGACTACGATCAATGTCTTTTTACTTGTCAACAACATTAATTTTGTCTCCACTTGTAAAACTGTTTAGGCACATTGCATCTCATCATGGGGCCATGATTTCAGGTAATTTTGCAAACTTACAACATATACGCGTATTAAGGTATATTCTTATTCAAGTTACTGGTGGAAATTGTGTTCTCTTCCTTTGGATCTAAACACAATGGTTTTATAATCCAAATATTCTGTAGTTCATGACCTCGTTGCTTTAACATATATAGAACTGGCTTCATAGTATTTTTTCTTAAACGACATGCTCAAAATATTTAAAGAAATCTAAAATTTATTGGATACAATCACAAATCTAATGAATAATGTGAGAGTTAAGACAGTTTAAACTTGTGACACATCTTCCTATTTCCTAAACGTCCTTTTAATTTTTCTTACTAAAATTTATTGGATACAATCACAAATCTAATGAATAATGTGAGAGTTAAGATAGTTTAAACTTGTGACACATCTTCCTATTTCCTAAACGTCCTTTTAATTTTTCTTTCTTTGATCTTCTTTACGTTCTGGGATGTACTATCCTCAATGGTTGTGCTTCCCCCAACACCAGAGAGTTAACTTCTTTAGATATCACATTTATAAAACTCTGTTCCTAACAAAATTGATATTATCATTTAATCACCAAACTAAGTTTTAGTTGTTTTCTATATTCATCTTCATCATGACATGCACAAAGTATCTGGTTTACTTAAAGCATCTCACTTATGTAAGGTTTCTTTTGTTACATTTTACTGCGTAGTGATTTTGGCTTTTATTGGGTCACTGGACTGTCACTTTTTCAAGTTTCTTTAAGAATTTATTATTTTTAATATTTTCAGGCCAAGCTATAGGAAGCTGTCTTCCTTGCGTAATCGTCTGCCGGACATACCAGTGTTGGCTTTGACAGCTACAGCTTCTCCTAAGTGAGTGTCCAGAAGATCTCTCAAACAATTATTAATTTCAGTACGTCTAGCAAACGTTTCTACACACTTTCTGTTAGGGGTGGGGCTGATTACCAATATTTTCCATGGCTATGTCCTTTTTCTACTTAAAGTTCTTACTCTGATAGTTTTATATTGAGATTTTCTCCACGGAAAATGTTTTCTACCTTTTGGTAATGTGACCACATTTTCCTCAAGAACAAGGAAAACATTTTCCAATAGGGGTGTAGGTTGGCAAATTTTACACTTTCTAATGTTAATTCCACTTGAATCAAACACATTATAAAACTCATTTTACTGGAAATTAAATTATGAGTGATTCAATTGCCTAGAAAATATTCTCTTTCCTTGCAAGTTCCGTGCTTGCAATTAAACACACTGTGATCATTAGTTATGTCCTTGTTTTATATCTAGAACATCCTCCTACGACTGACATGGAAATGTATCTGTGTGTGTATTGGATCTGGATTAGAAAACTTAGTTCTTTAATTACTGTTTAAATTTATCTGGAACTTCATTTTGCAAAAAAAATTAAAAAAATAAAAAAATAAAAAAAATAAATAAAAAAAATTCCCTTCCAAATAGCATTTCTTTACTGAGGATCAGAAGAACACGTACATACTAGATCTCTTGTTTCTGCAGAGTTCAGCAGGATGTGATAGAGTCCTTGTGTTTGGAAAACCCTATTGTCCTGAAATCATCATTCAATCGCCCAAATATTTATTATGAAGGTGAGGAAGGTCTATATATCATTTTTTTTTTTTTTGCCCCCCTTCTCTCTATCATGGATATCTTTAAACAGTGGAATATTTTATCTGCTTTATTTGTTGCTTTATGTGTGTTATCTAATGAGTATAGGTGAACTATATTTTGTTTAATTGCCATAGCACAGTTACTTGCAATACTTTTGACAAATATTGCAACTCATTTTTTGGGTGTTTTGTCCAAGTATAATATCTTAGTTCACGTGCCCTTCCCTCCCTTACGGGCACACCTACTAACAAAGAAGAAAAAGAAAGGGAAAAAGATGAAGAATAAGCACTGCGTAGTTCCCATATGTGGTTAAATATGGTAATTGTCCAGTTCATCTGAATATGGCATGTTAGATTATTGGAAAACTTTTATGCATTTAAGCAGAGTAGGGGTGAAATTAATCTGATATTTGTCTATTTAAACGACCTCATTGCAGTTCGATACAAAGATTTGTTGAACAATCCCCTTGCTGATTTATGTAATTTTCTCAAGTCATTTGGAAATGTGTGCGCCATTGTTTACTGCCTTGAGCGCAAGACTTCTGATGATTTGGCTGCTTATTTATCCCAGAATGGACTTTCTTGCTCTGGTAACTAATAACTGTCTCTTGCAGTTCCTAATTATCACTTTTATAGGCTCCCCAAAGTTAACATCATCTCCACGACTTTTAGCGTATCATGCAGGACTGAACAGTAAATTGCGGAGCTACACGACGCTCTTCCGATCTTGATTGGATCTCTTCTAAAACCCAAGTAGTTGTGGCAACAGTGGCTTTTGGGTATGCTTTTCTTTTCCCCAACACTTTTGTAACTCTGGATTTTCCTGTCTACTGTGCTCATGTGCTGCTACTCCTTTGTGTTGTTTGAGCTGGTGGTTCATGTTTTTGCACCATCATTGTAAATTCTAGGAAATCAACTGATCTCAGATTTAATGTATGCTAGCAGTAATTTTAGCAATGTTTCTTTATTGCCGGAGTATTATTAATGTCTGTACGGTGCAGAATATCTGGTTGTCCTATTATCCAAGATCAAAAAAAAAAAAAACAATAGTGGAATTCAGCAAGTTTTTTCTCAGTAACATTGTCATCTTATTCAACCATTTTAGATTTGTCTTATGCCTTTTCCCCCTTGAATCATGTAACATATCGGAGGAGAAACAAATATTTGTAGATGTCTGACAGTTGAGATTCTTGGACGAGTATGTTCAGCCAATGAATTACAATTTTTTGTGCTGCAAATTTGGAAAAGAATGCTTTGATAAGTAGAGATGCAGAATTTTAGCACAAGTCTTCTACGGTGCTTCCATGTGTTCAAATATAATTCATTATACTGATCATGTTTGAGCTGGAATTTGCAAAATTCTGTTCATGCTGAAACTGTCTATAAACCCATGACTAGAATCTGGTGTTTTTTCTCTGAAGTTAATAGTCTCCGAGATTTGTACAAACTACTGAATGTGCAATGTAATCCCTTGCGGTATCATGTTATTAAAAAAATAATTTTTAGGGTGCTGCTGCTGCATTGCTTGCTGCGTCAACTGGTATATAGTTTAAAAAGCTTGAACAGCCCCATATCATATGATTGCCATTGAAAATTGAAATTATGTTTGGAGGTCTCTCTCTCTCTCTCTCTCTGTCTCCCCCCCCCCCCCCAGCTGATTCCCTCAGAACAATTTTCTTTAAAATTTGGAAGCACTTCGAATAATCTGAATTCTGAAATGCCATGAGTGATGATCCTGTTAAGGTCTATAGGGATAATCTTCTTATCATAATAATTGAGATAATTACCTTTGCGTGCTTTGTTTCTGAATTCTGAAATGCCATGAGTGATGATCCTGTTAAGGTCTATAGGGATAATTTTCTTATCATAATAATTGAGATAATTACCTTTGCGTGCTTTGTTTCTGAGTAGCTGCTGGAGCTACTCCGGTACCTCCAGTGTTTGAGCTGATTTTTTTACTGCAGGATGGTATGTGACTATTCCTCTCCAATTCAAGGAATGTTTAATACAATGTTTTGTGAAGCTTCAATGGAGATATTTTCAAGCAGTAGGATTTTAGCCAATCTCTTGTCACTGTACTTATAGGGCATAGACAGGAAGGATGTCAGAGTTGTTTGCCATTTTGACATTCCCAAGTCAATGGAAGGCTTCTATCAAGAGTCTGGTAGAGCTGGTCGTGATCAGTTGCCGTCCCGAAGTCTACTGTATTATGGAATGGATGATCGTAGAAGAATGGTTAGTTGCATCTTTGCACTGGGGTATTGTCTCATTTGGTCTTCAAAATTATCACCACATCTGTTCTCCAAAACTTGCACATGCATTTGTAGGAGTTTATTTTGGGTAACTCTGGAAGCAAGGGGGAGGAGCAGTCCTCAAGCTTGCAGCAGGGGCCCTCTAAGAAATCCCTGCCTGCTTTCCATCAGGTAAATTTCATGCTTTTCCACAATGACATGCTTATCTCCATTTTCTGTGGAATCCATTTTAACTTGAGGCATATAATTCATCTAGATGGTGGAATATTGTGAGGAATCCAGTTGCCGTAGGAAAAAGATTCTTGCGAGTTTTGGCGAGCAGGTATATAGTTCTTGGATGACAACTGGTCCTTTTGTACATAATGACAACCTGAGAATATTGGTTAGCAACATATGGATGTCATTCTCTGAATGCAGGTTACTGCATCATTATGTGCGAAATCATGTGATGCATGCAAAGAACCCAATTTAGTTTCGAAGTATTTGGAGGAGCTTACAACTGCTTGTTCTCTTCGACCCAGATATGGATCCCCTTGGATATCTGTGAGCAGGTAGCTTAATCCTATTTCATTCTGTATACATGCCTATCCCTTCTATACAAGGATCTGCCCTAGGTGCATAAGTAGCTAGCTTTTTTTTTTTTTTTTTTTTTTTTTTTAAAAATAAAAAAAAGTTAAGCTTAGTGTTTAGGAAGTTTGCACCAATCATTATTATTTTCTCATTTCCAATGTTCAAGCCAATGATTTACCCAAATGGCATCTCTAAAGCTAGCCACCTAACATAAGATGTCATTGAGTTTAATTTGGGCTGGTCTAAGTCCATGTGTTGGGTCATAGTTTATTAAATTTAAAGTGCAGCGGTATATTTAATATGCCCAATAAAAATACTCATTTAACAATAATGTATCATCATCATATATGAACTTCATAAAATTCTTCAAAAAAAATGCTAGTATATTTTAACATTATAAAATTAAGTTTTTATTTGTGAGCTGTACCCACATATGTGTGTCCAAAATTTGGATCCTTAGCCGTGTCCCTGAATCCTATATTCGAGAAAATAAAGGATTGGGCACTTAAATCTGCACCTGCAGCTCATACCTATACCCGTGTCAGAGCAACATTTAACTGGGTTCTTTTCTTGACCATTCATTTCTTATTCATCTGTATGCAGAATTTTACTCAATTCTATTCTGCATTCTACTTTTCTATATGGGTTGACATGTGTTCTAGGGCAGTAACATATTTTGAATTTCATATATAAATAGCAAGGTTTCCTAAAAGTTGAAATTGTTGCTACATGTCTTTAAACAAGTTGTTTAATAGTGAAGTTGGAGAATCTACTTAGTTTTTTTACTTTTTAATTAGGAAGATTGCTGGAAATAGGCTTTATCACATTCACCAGAGCTTGATGATAAATCAGATTTTTAATAATTTTTTATGACAAAACCTTTTTCCTCTTTTGGTCTATGTTAATGGGGGGAAAATGTGGATTCAAATTGTGATTCTTACGAAAGTTTCCTTAGGATGGAAATTTGTTGGACAGGTACACAAGATGAACATGTTGTAGTCACTCGCAGATGACAATAGGCATGATACTTGCCTTTTTTTTTTTCAGTTGTTCTTCGTATTATTATTATTATTATATCAGGTTATTTATTGGTTGCAAATCTTTATAAGGATTTGTTCCAGATATAGTAATATATGTTGTATGTTTTCTTTCTAACTTGTCAGAGCATTCCCGATTGTCAGTTTTCATGCAAGCATTAACCCGTGGACAATTAAAATTATTAACCAAGCCACTGTCTTCTTGACCAATGTTCAAGATGTACAAAATTTTCAGAATTGGTATCAGACCTTGAACTCTTGTGTCTCAGTTGATGTATGTAAACCTGGCAGGTTTTCTTGATGCAATTTCAGCAATCTGTCAAAGAAACCTGAAAGATGGACATAAATATTCGCCCTTCCTAAATAATAACAAAAGAGAGAAAAACGGAATGTGATGAGTATTCTGATCTTTAGCTATTATATGTTGGATTGATCAGTGCTAGCTATCTGTTAACTGGCTTGGGATGAACCAAGCTGCAGTGCCGTTCATAATCATTTCTAACCCTGTAGTAAATTGGCATTTGCTAGCCAGTTAT
Organism: Nyctanthes arbor-tristis; assembly: GCA_963692815.1. Classification (NCBI taxonomy): domain Eukaryota; kingdom Viridiplantae; phylum Streptophyta; class Magnoliopsida; order Lamiales; family Oleaceae; genus Nyctanthes; species Nyctanthes arbor-tristis. The sequence goes on from CAVNYN010270224.1 coordinate 68,754, forward strand.
TGGCTCATATGCTGAAGAAGTGGTTTTAGGATTTAGACCTTTTACTAAATGAGCTTAATTCAGCTTATGCATTTGATTTGATGTTCCCTTATCGATGATTATTTTTTTTCCTTTTTTTTTCCCTTCTCCCTGTGCAGTGCTTCAGAAGTCAAGTGTGAAGAACAATTCTCAGAATTCTGGAATCGCGATGAAGAAGCAAGTGGGGAGGAAGATATATCTGATTCTGATATATCTGATTCTGATGGTATATTTGTAGTATGCACGTATTATTTGCACAGAGCCAGCCCTAAGGCCAAGGGACCGAAGGGGACCCCAATCTTAAACACCAAAAATTCAAAAATCGAGTTTTTTCGAACATATATTTAAATAGTAGAATAAAAAGAATGTATATGCCATAAAATTATAAATTGTTAGTCTTGTGGTAAAGTTACAAATTTTACTTTCTACTTTTATTAAAGGTCAAAGGTTCTAATCCTCTTACCAAGACATTTTGTTTATTTATTTTTTTTCAAATTACCAATCTTAGCTTTTAGTATTTTTATTCAATAATATTTCTTTTGAATTTTTTAAGATTTATTACTTTTCAAATAATGAATGCTAATTTTGCAGCACAATTTTACAAGAAAAGGGGCTCGTTAATACTTTAGTTATAAAATTTTTGAATATATAATTTTTAAATAATAAAATGTAATTAAAAGTTTTACATATATGACTTACTGAAATGAAAATTCTTTTGAATATTTTAAAATGTGTATCTATTTTTCTAAATTTTTTAACCATGAAAAGTAACCATTCAAAGTTTAAATTGTTAAAACCATACTTAGCCTAAAGTTAATGAGGAAAAGGCCCTGTTTAAAATTTTGCTCAGGGCCGCCGACAGCTTCAGGCCGGCCCTGTATTTGCAAAAAAAACTGATATCACTCATGTACTCTTCTGTAATAGGGTTGATTTGGAATGCTAGCCATTCTGGATTTTCCCTGTTATCCATTTTATGTGCACCTAGTTTTGAATTGATTTCAGATGCTGTTGATGTCGCGAAGAGCGTAGCACATTCAAGTATATCATCAAAATCCAGAATAAAGGACAGGGTTGAGTTGTTGCAGCGTGCAGAAGAGAACTATTACCAGATTAGAAGTCCAGGCAAGCAGGTGAACTTTGTGATTGTTTTCTCCACTTATTCTAGTTTCTGTGACAGAGTTCTTAGCTTTGGTGATGTCTTTATCATGTTTTCTATCAGAAAGATGAATAAAACAGATGAAACCATAGAGTTTAAGCATGAAGAACTGACATCATCAGTACTTCAGGCTTTTGGTATTGGTAGTTAGAATAATGACGTGTAAAGCAAAGAGTTGGTACTGGTGTTCTCCAAATGCTCATGCATGAGTACAGAGTACTTATGGAACTTCGCTAACCATTTCTGGTCTTAGTTTTGAACTAATATAGGATGAACCTCGCTACCACAGGAAAAAAGGAATTTAATATTTTCCTACATCCTTTCCTAAGTTCGAGTCCTACTCATTTAATACACTGCCATAGCTGTAAAGAATGACTGGTTGAATTTTGTACTTCTTGTTACCTTTGTATTTTCATCGCCCATGATATTGTGAAAATCAAGATTGACCAATCTCCATTTTGTGTGTAATGTCTTTCGGTAGTTGCAGTCAGATGTTGTGTTGCTAGGACTCTTCATTTTCGAAGAAGTACCCGTGTCAGATGCACGGGTATGGGAACCTTCTTGGATCTTTAAATGCAAGGAATACCCTTAATATCCCTCAAAAGTCAAAATACATATAAAATTATAAATACATAGTGTCAAAGTAAATTTTAAGACGTATTCATAGTTCAGAGAATTTTGGGTACTTTTTTTGTACCCTTTTTAGCGGTATACCCTGGTATAGCTTTTAAGAAAAGAAGGATTTGACTCTAGATATGCACCTGTACTGGACACTTGTACCCGAGTCTGAGCAATCCAAGTTAGATGCCCAAAGTAGTATAGCATACCAAATGACATATTCCCCTAGAAGTGGTACATGATATCAATTTATACAGAGGTTGATGTCTTCCAGCTGCTAAACAATTTCTGTGTTTTCAGTCAAGAGTTATTATTTACGTTGCCACTGACTTATTTCTTTCTTTAATAGGCTAAAAAGGTTGACAAAAAAGCCGTGTCTGAAACATTAAGGGACTCGGGCAAGCAAAGATTATTAAATGCAATGAAGCAGAATGAAGATCGTTTCAACAACTTACAGTAAGCTAGCTTATCCCTTCTTGTAGGCTCAAAGATAAAATTTCTTGAATCATACCTTGTAGTGCACAATAGATATATTTGTTCATTAACCAGGCCCTGCCCACTTCATTTCCTGAGCTTCCACAGGATTGACTTTATGGTAGCTGCTTCAACTCTTGAAGATGACTTTTACAAGAAATATGTCAAGTCTGGGAAAGGGTTCTATCTATCACAGTTGGCGAGTACAGTGAGGTGGTTGTCAACGGCAAGACCTGACGAAGTAACGGCCAGACTTGACACTAGTTCTCGTACTGCATTGGATGATGAAAGTCCAATGCTGAATTGCTCTTTGCCGTCACCATCTGAGCCAAAAACAGCATTAACGCAAGCTGCGGATGAAGAAATTGATGGCAGCGATAGATCAGACGACCCAATTAAAGCACGGGATGGCATTTCACCAGAAACAGAGCTCCCCCCGATTCCATCTTTCTCAGAGTTCATTAACAGAAGAAAAGCAGAGGAAAAGCAAGGCACCATTTCCAAAAGGCAGTCGTCTGATATATTTCCCAAGCACATGGAGAAGAGAGCGAAATATGAGTAGGGCTTGAATGTTTGTGTTGTGGCACTGGCGTTTTTCCCCTTTTGGTTATTGCCTTGAACAGATAACCGGCTTCACAGAAAAGCCATGTGCATATAAATGACCCCCATTTTCCTCCCAAATATCATATTAGCCGTTCAAATTGGCAGTTTATCATTTTTTTTTTTTTTTTTTGGTTACACACCATCACGAGCAGTTGGGGTTTATCTTGATTGTAGTGATTGTGGGTGTTACCAATGATATTGTTGATATACGTGTTGAGAGATGAACTCCTCCATAGTCCCTATTAGGAGATATAATGCCCTCATTTGCTGTGGCACTGTTACGTCAATGCCACATCAGTTCCAAAACTAACATTACAATTTCATGTCATCATTACAAGGCGAAAACTGATGATATGGCAATGTTACGTTTGCACTTGAATTGATGTGGCACTGATGTGATAGGGCCCGGGGATCTTCTCTAATACTTCTAGTAGTGTATTAAACGTGCTTTACTTCTAGCACAGTTTATTTCTTAGTGAACTCCATTATAGTGCCGATCACTAATATGGATATAATTTTGCAAGTTCAACAATTGAAACCTACCAATAAAGAGATATTTATATTTTTTTAAATTGGTTTGTTTTATAAGTGGCGTCAGCCGCTGGCTGGCACCATAAAATAGCAACAATTAATACTATCTTTATCCGATTAGTTTCATTTATGATGGCATGACTCGCTAGCCGTTATTTTCCTACCGGCATGGGGCGCGTTTCTTTACATTTTGCAAAATAATTCAATTATTCAATATATCCTTTTCAAACATGCCATGGACATCAACCTGGTCAGATCGTCCCTAACTTGATATGGTACGCCATCTATACGAAATTAATACCTCATACTTGTTACAGAAATGTTAGATGGATCCTTGTAGGAGAGCTCTTCCTACAAATTTTGAGAATTATATATATGTGGAAGTTACACGTTTGTCTCCATCGATAATCGCATGATCTGTTTCCAACTCAGATTTAAACAAAATCCAGTGTCAACAAATATAATTCATTATATATATAATCGTTTCTTCAAATATCTCTATACGTGCTATTTTTCTTTCTATATATAATAATATATATAGAAATAGGGGCGGACACAGGGGCGGATCACTCTATGCCCGGGCCTAGCCCCAATCGTGGCCTGGTCCAAGAAAAAAGGGGGGAAAAATAATTTTTTTGGTTTGTGGGCTAGGGGGTAAAAAAAATTGGGCTAGGCGTAACAGGCCTTCACTAACACAACCAGCCAGCCCAATATAAGCCCGTTACTGGCCCAAAAAAGAAGCCTAAATATGTGACCCAATAATCCCAAATTCAGAGATTGTTCCTAAATTCCCAATTCAAAATTTCAATTTTGAAATCCCTAATTCATCTAATGATCTAACGATATCTTCAAGGGCTCACTGCTCCGACTGTCTTCTCGGTTCCCGCGCACGCCGGCGGCAAGCAACCCTCCGGAGAGTCCGGCCTCCACAGGAGGCTCCACTGCTTCGCTAGTTCCTGCTGGTTGCTGCTGTCCTGATCGTCCGCGCGACAGCCGACCGCGCCTCCAGCCCTCCTCCTCCAGCTCCCTGCTCCACCGACCACCAGGTAGCAGGCACCAATGAGGCAGTCAAGAGATAGAAGTTAGAAGAGAACCCTGGGTTCAGACTCCAAAATATTTGAACTTTAATTCTTTGAACTTTGAAGGTAATTTCAAAATTCTAACTTTTAAATTCTAATTCTAAGTTTTAATAGCCAACAAATTAAGAAATTGAAATTATATAAATGGTATTTGGTGGTAAGCTTGTTGCTTGTTTATATACTGCTTGTTTCTTATATAAACATAATCTATAATTTAAGTATTTAACTATTGTTAAAAATTTGCAATTTTATTTCTTGAGTTTTGGATGTTGGACTTGGAGTTGGATCACTTGGGTGTTAAATTGTTGAATTTTGGATGTTGGATGATGAATTTTGGATGTTGAATTTTGAATGTTCGATGATGAATTTTGGATGTTGAATGATAGAGTTGGATGTTGAATTTTAGATGTTGAACTTTGTCAAGCATAGTGCTTTGATTGTTGGTAGCTCACTAGTTAGTTTTTGAAGTTCCTTATTGTTGGATTGTTAAAAGGTTTAAGTGGCTTTAATTTAAAAGGATAATTTTCTAATTGAGCTATTGAACTTTGTGGATTGTTGGATTAATTTTTGAAGTTGTTTATTGTTGGATTGTTCTTTACGTATATATTATCGGAAGTTTTAAGTGAATACCTTCACTTAAATGAAATTTTTTCTAATTTATTCTATTGAATACCTTGATTTTATAGATTATATTATGGCCACACAACAACAACCTCCTAGCAAGAAATTGGATGTTAAATTTTGGACATTGGAGTTGGATGTTAAATCTACTTTCATTGTTTTTGGATGTGTTGCATTAACGAATATTTTCCTCTGTCTCACAGAAACTGGAAATCTTAGGTTAAAATTTTGTTAATTTTAGCCTTTACAGTATCACTACTAACTTTAAGATTATCAGTGACATTAATATATGTCTCAATTAATGTTATTAGTGGCAACAAACAAAATTAAAATGCCTCTAAGTAAAAGAGAGGCGAATTACTAAAGGCCTCTATAAATGGTGTCACTAATAATAATTAGGCCCCTATACTCTTCAACAGTCGGAACTATCAGAAGAAGTAAAGAAAATATGTGTGTGATATTTAAGAAAATTATCAGAGAATCAAAGTATATTTTATTTTATTTAGGCGGCAACGATGTTAATTATTTTGCTTGTTATACTTTTTTAACTATACGTCTATTTAGTAATCAGTTCTAAATTCTGTAAAATAACATAGTAAAATAAAACAAACTTCTCTTATTTAATCTTCTCTAATATTTTATTGGCGTATTTAGATTTGAGTGTATTAATTTTTTTAAAATACAAAAAATAATAATTAATTCATTAATTTAGGCTTTATAAAATATAAGTGTGTATATATAGATATAATATTACGAAAATAAAGGTTAAAAAACAGAAATATTAACGGCAAATGACAGCAGTGATGAATTCCACCAAGAAATGCAAAGGTGAGGATGAAATTGCCAAGAAATGAAAGGTAAGGACGATTTCCACAAAACAACTCAAAGGTAGGGACCTTTTGCGGCAATAACCCATAACACCCTATAAACAATTATAGAGATGCATTTATATGCCCTTAATACAGTTAAATTTTTTAGGATTAATAAATTTAAACGTAATGAAATGTATAATGAAATTCGTACACGAATGAGATGAAATAAATTAAACTGAAACATGCGTTTTAAATATACACACATTATTATACTAATTAATAGAACTAAAGATTCTCAAGTAAATAAACACTAAGACAATAATATTGAGTAAAGAAGTCATACGCATTATGAATAACTTCTAGAGAGTAAATATTCAAACATCTATCTGAATGTGAAAAAAAAAGAACATAAAACTTCCAAATGGTAGATAACTATTTAAATATTTATTCGCAGTATCATAATCTTCCTAAGAAAAATACAAAGTCTAATCACTTTGATTATTCCTCCGATCTGGAGGCATAAATCGTTGTATAAAGTCTGAGTCATTGAGCATCCTGGCGAACTCTCCTAGAGGGTACGACATTGGTAGATATATGGACTGTTGGTATGGTTGAGGATAGTAGAACTAAGATGAGGAAGGATAATGAACTGGTGGAGCCGTAGCATATAGTTGATACATAGTAGAAGATACGGTACGCTGAGATGGCTGCGAATGCTGCTACTCAGAGGACGTCGTTCTGTTGGTGATTGGTGTCGGGATGAAGAATGTTGGGACTGTGAATGTGAAGATTGATGTTTTGAAGGTGACCGGTGTTGAGAAGGAGAATGTTGCAATTGTGAATTTGAAGACTGATGTTGTGAAGATAAAATCATCTGCTTCAGCTCCTCATACTTTGCTTGCCAATCCAAAAAGTTAGACTCCAAAGAAGCGTAATCTCGTCCCCTACGTGATCTACGAATTGAAAATGTTGATTGAGTTTGTTGAACCCAAGGCACCATGTTTGGTTTCACAACGTCTCCATAGTTACGAACTCTACCACCAGTCTCAAAGCCCTTTGCTTTTACATATGCTTGCAACCTAAGTTCTTCAGTCTCTTCACAATTAGTGGCAACTAATTGTGTTAACTCGTGCAATATTTTTGCCTACAATAATATATTTTATCCATATAAGCATACAACACAAAGTAAAATAAATAAATAATTGTTTCTAAATGTCAAACTTACCCCCATTTGCTTAGATGCATCATCAGCCCAACTTTTATGTTTATCTTTTCTCTTGTGAACCAAATTGAATGCTTTAATAGGATCAGGTGCGTGACCATGCTTATTCTCCTGGTCAAATAAAAATATAGAATAAAGCAAAATGATCATGTCTCTTCCAATGAAAATATAAGTAACCTATTTTTCAGGTTCAATCCTACGAAACATAACAACGACATAAACTAAAAATAATAAAAGAATAAATGAGAAATATGCAAAGCACCATTAAGTACTTTCTATTCATAAAAACTGACTGCATATGACCAAATTAGACATTTGGTATCTAGCATATTATACCTCACAACCTCAACATAAGCAATGCGTTAAATGATTACATGTGAAGTTATACAACCTTCATTGTCAGATTTAGGATGAGAAATCTATACCAAAAAATACCTTGCACTACATAGTGAGCTCATAGAATACACTAAATCTATACTCTAATACATTACTCATCTACAACCCCATATGAGATTGCAAATTGGCCTTTCAGCAGTTTAATACACCATACAATCCATTTAAGATTAGAAAACATAAATAATTACGTGGAAATTACCCATCGAACCAAAAAAGAAAGAAAAAAGCAGTGCACAAGCTTAAAATGAAACATATTATACCTTACAACATCTTTAACATCAACAAACCTTAAATGATTACATGCAAAATCATATAGTCATCATTGTCAAACCTGTTATTGAAAATCTGTGCAAAAAAAAAAAAGGGGGGGGAAAAAGAGCCTTGCAAGTCATAGAATAAATCATAGTAATTTTTTTTTTTTTTAATAAACCACCAGATACACTACAGAATTAATGCCATAAACATTACATCTGTCATTGAATGGAAGCTCAAGGAAGAAAAGATAGTGTTTTTCCACTAGTCAGCAAGCTTTTGACCATTTAAATCAGCCATCATCCTATTGAAATTGACACCAGAGGCTGGCACAAACTATTTGTATATCTATGCTCCTTAAATGACTTATTCACCCTTCTTAAACAAAGTTTAATGTTGTAAACAGAGTAACACAAAGCCTGCCTAGGTCCAAAAACTTATCCATTTGCTATATGATTTATAAAACAACGAAATTTTCCCAAGGAAAAAAACTACTACACATATTGGTATTGGAACACAACCAAAAATTAGATGAATAGTTTACTTACAAATTCAGCATGATACCGTACGAAAGTCTTTGTCCGGCCTGTGTGACTTATATAAAGAGGATCCATTCCATGCCAAAGAAGATGACCTTTGACACTAATTCTATCAAAATAATATCGGTTGCAGCATTTCTTACAAGGACATATGATTGTATCTTTTCGAGCAGATTTGGCAAAAGCTTCATTTAAAAACAAGTCCAATTTATCTTCATATTCTCCTGACCTATGGTCCAAGTTTACCCAACTTTTATCCATGTATTATCAACTGCCAACATAATAAAAGAGATGAAGATTAGTAGACTGAGCCCATCATTAGTTAATTATTATAGTAGAGTTCTTTTATCCATACATTAAATTGGATACCTCGTTGCATATCAAGATTTTTGTTGAGACAAACAGTTATTTGCATCATGTGCTACTGCAATTCAGGGGTGGAGATTGACTTTTTGGCTTTTACTTGGGAAAGTGGCTTTTAATTCAGTTTTTTCCCTAAAGATATTCATGTATGAGTTTTGGCTTTTGGTTAGCATTTAACTTGATCACTAAGTTGATTGGTTGAATTGAATTAGAGTTACGAGCAGATCTTTCTTTTTGTAATTTGCTTTGTTTTAGGTTCAACTACTCTCATATGGTTTTGGCTATTTTTCTTTAACACCAACTTTTCTATATTTTATGTTTTTAATACTGCTAAAATAAGCTCTATTACAGGTGCGTGTTTTCTAATTGAAGAACATATATGATTAGTAAAATACATTGAATATTTTGGTTTCTTTAATCCAACGAGTTTTCCCATGGATCTTGGTCGTGGTATGCTATAGGTTTAGATGACATGTACTTCAATAAGGGAAATGGGTTACAAATTTTAATTTTATTAAATTAAATTGTTGTGATACAATTTTATTAGATTTTGCATTTTTAATTATATTGTCGTTTATATTGTTCTAATGTTACTTTGTTTTCTTGATTGTATTTTGTAATTATATTCTATTAAAGTTTATGTACTTCCCGTGCATCCCACGACTGTTACACTAGTGTTATCTTTTTTTTTTTTTTTTTTATTACAAGGGGGATGGAGGGGAAGGGATTGTAGGACTCGAACCCAGGACCTCCTGGTAAGGGGTTAAGCCTTTATCCACTAGTGTTATCTAATAGCACATATGAGTACTCTATATACTTGAAGTCGACATCAGTATGAATTGAATTGTACTACTAAAAGGTCTAACTATTCATTGCTAGAAGTTGGGAGGTGTAGATGAAATGCAGCAAATAAGAAAAGATAGTCTTCATTTTCTTTATCTGAGTCACATAAACAAGAAATGTATTGTCTTAAACTTTTACCCTGTCTCATAGAGTAAGATCAATATACTCACACAACTTAGTTATTAAAAGAAGTGACAGAAAGATATGAAGCAACAAACAAATGTTGGACACTCCAAGACAATGGATATAGCGAATACAACTAAACTGAGATCACAAAGTAGAAAATTAATACATTAACCATTGAAGTATAGTTTCGTTCTTGGATGAGTTGCAAGTATAAGAATTTAATATTTATTAATGGGAAAATAATGGACCAAAAACAAACACACAAAAAATAAAAAACTAAAAAAAGAAAGATACAAAGACAGCTCATTCGAATGATTTGTTATAATAATTTATCATGACTTATGATGCAGGCTTAAAATTTACAACAGCTCATTCGAATGACAAACCAATAAAGTAATAAATGTGAATGGCAAGCCATGAAAGCAGAGTTCTTTCGGGCACCTTTAGAATTGGCAATTAAGGCACATCCGCCTTTATGCATTTTAATTACATTTAGCCCACGGTGATCACAACGAAACTATGATTTGCACTCTTGCTAATTTCCTTGATGAAGTTTGCTCCAGTTTTACTAAATCCAACCCCCCCCCCCAATAAAAAAACGTTGTTTCAGATATTCTACCTATGCAACCAAGTTTACGACAGAACAATTCATCAGATGTTCTTTAATTTTCCCTTCACGGGTAGAACAACCAAGTTTAACACGTTAGTCTAACCTCCTTGTCAACATCTAAATTTTCCTTGCAAGTTTACATTGTAATTAATTTTCCTTGCATTAATCTAACCTCCATGCAACAAATGGAACTATAATTACATTTGAATTACATTTGTTGATGAATTAATTTTCCTTGCACAGGTTGAACAACCAAGTTTACCATTCTGCACATCTAAATTAAAATAAGATGTTCTCTAATTTTCCTTGCACAGGTAGAACACCCAATTCGTTAAATACATTAATCTAAATAAATATCAGCTCCAAGTTCGTTCTACCTGTGCAACTGGGTTTACTAAAATTTCCCACCTTAGTAAATCAGATGAAGTGAAATTCAAGAACATTTGTTTCCAATTAACCTTATATTTTCGATATTCTTTTACTCCTATAGTTATCATTACATAGATTACCTGGGTTGAACATGATTATTCAATTCGTAACTCTATATGGGGTATGATGGCAAACCCTCTTAAACAAAATAAAGAGAAAATTATCCAATCAATCGTGTAAGAAGGCAAGACTAATAATCAAATCCACAAGATATGCACAAAAAACATTTGCACAATCAATACAAAACCACAAAGCGAAAACAAGATCCAGCAGACTAACCTTCTCCGGTCACTTATCCGTAGCTACTCGATGGTGGGCTGAAATTCCTTTCCCAAGTCGTTATGCGGCTGCTGGAATTGCTAGCGATTGAAGACTCACGGCAGAATTTTATTCAGAGGAAGGGGGGGGAGGGAGGGAGAGAGGGTTTTTTTTTTTTTTTTTTTTTTTTTTAAAGCCGTAAATTTCAGTTGAGGGGGAGAGTTTTTCAATTTAGGTATACCTTTTTTAGGCAAAATAATTAGAATTACCGCCAAATTTTATGTCAACTTTTCAGAAAATAAGTAGGAGCGGTTTTATAGGTCTAAATTAATATTATTAGAGGCAACTCATATTTCTATCATAAAAATATATTATTAGATGCATATCTTTTTTGCCTCTAATTATAAGACAAACCAGCCAATTTTAAGATAATATTAGGGGCGCTTTGTTTCCGTCTGAATTAGCATTAATAGAGGCAAAACATACTAGAGGCCTTTTCATTTTGCCCCAGTTGGTACTAATAGAGGCAAAACATACTTCTGCCCTTAATTAACAATTGATAGAGGCCAATATCTTATTTTGCCTCAAAATTGATGCCCCAAATACTCTCAAAGTCAATGCTGGCTACGCCTAGAAAGCAACATGCATCAATCTAAGAGGAACTGGATGAGTGTTGTTAGGATTTGTGGAATTTGAGGACTAAGCAAAAAAGAAGGCTAACTAGAAGAAAACAAAAACAAGTAGAATGCACAATTTTTTTTTTTAAAAAAAAAAAAAGAAAGAAAAAGGAAAAAAAGAAAACCATGTTAATCGAACAGATGAGTGCATTACTAATTAATTATGCTCGAAATGTTGTGTATAGCCTATGATATTTGAATATCTTATTCTTTAACCACGTTAGTGGAGCATATAAATGAGTACGTATCACTAGTTATTATACAAATTTAGTAGAGACAGATTTAGAAAGTTTATCCACACGGTTTGTAATAAAGAAAGTATTTTTTTTTTTTGAAATGATAAAGAAAGTATTTAATTCGACTTAGATTATTTATAAAGTATTTTAATTTACTATATAAAATTTTACAAAATTTTCAGGCCAACACAGGTGGCGTGCTGGCCCCCTCTAAATCCGTCCATGAACGGGAAGGTTATGAACAACACCAAGTGCCAAAAATATGTTTATATGTGAAGACTGAAGGCCCTACCAGTTTGGACAAATCAAGAGAAAATTCATCAAGAAAAGAAAGAAGAATTCAGAGCAACATGTTTGTTTGTTCTCCCTCAAGAGCTGAATTCCGATCTAATCCGTCTACGTAATGACACCATGCAATTCAGACGCAGGAGCATATTGACAAACCTTGTTGTGCTACAATGTCAAATTCTTGTTTAACGTTGAGGAAATAGTTTAGAGTGTTCAGATATTCTTCTATGACCGCGCCATGGAGACTACAGTTGTAAAATGTATAAGAAATCGCTAGTGATTTCCAGGAAATCACAAATAAGAGGGGATAGAAATTAAGAGAGGGGTAAATATGGGTTGAACTCAAGACATTTCACCTGAAATATGAGCATCTAAGCAGTACTGTGGCACAATTCCCACTTTCCATATACCTTAGTGTTTTAAAAAGCGCAGGATGTGAAAAAAATATTGAAATGTTTTATAAATGTAAGGCCGACACTAAGTTTCTAGAGGTCCCAGCAAGCAGTCTTCTTTAAAATTAAACTCTCTTGACGCCATGGACTAAAAATTATGAGTTGTGCTATTTGTAAAAACAAGTTAACAAAAAGTTTTTCGAACACTAGGCAAGATATGATCTTGTTTTTCAATATATATCACCCCACTAAATCAATGGCAATCAAATAGGCCGTCTGTCCTTTTGTATAAATTTTTGTCTAACTTTTTCTACAAGTAGCATTTTCTAAAAATTATATTGCAGAATTTAGAGTTCTGCTATTTGTTAAAAAAAAAGGTTAAAAAAAGTTTTACAAATGATACACATGAAGCGATCCCATTTTTCAACACATCGTAACATTTTTAAGTCAATAGCAATCACATTAATCACGTATCCTTTAATAAAACTTTTTGTCAAACTTTTTTTAACAAGTAGCATTTTACAAAAATTTAACTACAAAGAACATTAGAGTATAAAAATATAGACATAATAGTTGTATAAATTGAACTAATAATATTCTTATTATACTTATATATAGTCATATATACTTTTCGCTCCTACTCCATCAACTAATTAAATAATGTCACCTTTATATATTTTTATTTGGATTTCTAATTGTACATAAAAATTATACATAATTATATGTGGTCATGTGATGACTAATAAGTTGAATTAAAAGCGATCAATGTGATGCGCAGGTGATTGAGATTTTGACAAGTGTGCCGTTACGTCAAACTTTATGTAAATTTTGTTAGCATTACTCATTTTATTTCATATTTAAAAATATATTAGCCTTTTCAAATTATATATTAGATTCAAACTTTTAGTCTCGATGTTTCATCTTTTTACCTTTTTTGTTAGAATATGATTGGCCAATTCCCCAAGCGGCCTACAGGCTACACTCCGCGCCACCTTTGTGCACCTAGAAACAAAAACACTCAAATAGCGATATATTATGGTGTGGTTTGTAAAATTAGTAGTATAATTATGACCATCTTTTTGAGAATTAAAATAAAGTTCAGAAATTTTGACTAATTTGCAATTCTTGCTACTTACTGCATTGTTAACCATCTATTATTTTTATTTTGAAATAGCGATGGGGTTTGGGAAAATGAGTATATTTTGCAACGTCAAATATATTCAGGAGATATATAAAAGTAACTGGCATATCTTGAAACTGAAAGGGGTTAGCAAAAAGACACTGATTAGCTTGTTCTTTTCGTATTTTAGTTTTAAGCTGGGAATTTATCTTCTTTGGATATTTTGATTTGACACTGCTTCACGTCCAAAACAAAAAAGAAGGGAGCTACGTCTGAGTTAAAATTAGGAAGTCTTCTTTAGTTTCTCGACGTTGAAGTACGTAAGACCAATTTTTGCAAGCTCATGAGTTTATTATCCTAGGTCAGAACAAGTAGATAGACAGTTTTGTATTTTGAGTAGAACTTAAGAAAAAGTAGCTAGTTTGTTTTCCTTGTTTTTGAGTTTCAATTTTTATTAGGATTGATCTAGTACTATATGTGCCATATACTATGACACCATATGGCCATGTGACGTGCATCGGTGCACGCCACATGGTTATGTGCTAGAATGAGACTCTTTTTATATTGAAAATATTTAAAATGACAATTAAAGTGACTAGTCCTAAGAAAAAGAATATCATATCACAAGAAATGTCCTTACAATGAATTGTAAAATAGATGTATAACAAAGAATTGTATTTTAAAATCCTCTTTATATATAAGTATAAGCTGATACGCTTTAACATTACTTGCGAGGATGTGCCAATCTAAGCTCAAGATCTGGACCATCCATCTCATCTTGTTACTTGGTGCCATGCACATTTTCCAGCAGGGGTAGTAGATTTTGGAGGCTTCGAAGCTGCGAAATATATGCTCTTTAGAGACCACAAAGGGGGATGGGATATTGACATTTACAAATATGTACATATATGATATATCAATTGGGCTTAGAGAGAGAGAGAGCAAAAAAAAAAAATAATAAAATAAATAAATCAGAACTGACCTTATGCCTTAGAATGGCGTTTTCGATCCATAAACCTTGAAGGACTGAACGTTTTTCACAAGTAGGGCATTTCGCACGTCCAAGATTTCCTGGGACAACTTTAGCATTTACAACGCCCGTTGAGGACTTTTTTTCGGTTTATGCATCTTTGCCCTAATGTAAAGATGGGTTCTCATATATACATTTATATTTAAATTTTGAAGTACTAATTGTGTAACATCTATTTTCTTTGAAAAAAAAAAGAGTAATTAACTTACATAAGTACACTTGCATCCAACACTCACTGTAAAGGGTTACAAATAAAAGGTAAAAGGAAATTGGTTACAATTCACAAGAAGTCTAGGGTTTGCCTTGTGTTTATTAAAGTACTGATTCCATCGTTTTGTTTGGTCCCTACTCACGAAAATATATAGAGATATATATGTACTTCACAAGAACTGGTGTACCTAACACACACATGTTAGTTAGATGGTTTGTGTTATCTTTGTGCTGAGTGTGTGCACACTGTGTTCTTGTGGGGGAAAAAAAAGAACTGGTATGCATTAGCAAACGAAATTACTTATAAGTTTATTCATAAAATGTAAGAACCTTTTCAAATACAAATTCCATCTGTTGGCTGCACTGTCCTGAATGTGCTTCTTGCTCAGGATACTTGTTCTTTTTGGACAGCCTTGTCAGGAAAACCAAACAAGTCACTATAAATTCTGAAATAAACACTTTAGAACAAATAAAAAATCTGAAAGAGCTAGCCTCTAAATGCAATAATATATATGTAGTAAAATGAG